>JAIUND010001541.1:0-33664 GCA_034699125.1 Gisinianus flammeolus | reverse complement strand
ATGCGTACAGACTATTGCTTTTGCCTGTGGGTTATTTTACCCATGGGTAAAAGCCGTAGTCTGTACAGGGTCTTACTGTGTCAAAATGGAAAAGGCTCTACAGTTTCTACCGTATGTACGAGTAACTTAAAAATTTGTGCAGTCGTATATACATTTTTATACGGAAATGTGAGTATCTACATATTCATATTACAAGTATCTATACGAGGGAGCTCTCATCGGTTCCAACGATAAGTGAATATTTGTTTCAAATATTTTGTTTAAATTGGAGTAAAACTTCTTATACAGAGGAAATTTTTTTTGTTTTACCTGTTGCTGCTGTTGCTGTGAAGTTGTATATGTATATATCTTTGGGGAAAAGCCTCTTTCACAGTTGGTTGTCCATGTCTATCTGTATACGACGAACATGGTTCAAGGAGCTCTGTTATGTTTATACAAGAATTACTTGAGGAGAGACACACAGGTCCTGAAATGCTCTGTATCAAGAAGTGAACAGGGAAGACATGGACTTATTACTTATTTTAACTTATTGACTAGGTACATATGTACATATATACCTATTGTATGTACAACATTTATGTACCTATAATGGTAGAGTTTGTTGAAGCAAGAAGAGGACTCTTGAGATAGAGAACAAGGCATGGTATATATGGAATACATGGAAATATAAATATACATAAGTGTATGTACTATGTACATACATATCTTGAACTTTTAGACATTGACATATGTACATATATATGTACATATATGTAGTGAAGCTTTTTCTCCAAGGGAAGCCGTCGGATATACATACATATATACATATATACATATATAGATACATTATGTATACTATAGCTTATTTCCAAGAAGCTGGTGAAAAATATTCCAACTTGTGAAAGATCGAACTAATTGTAAGAGCAACATGACTGTCCGAAGCCGCAAACATTGAGCTTTCATTTAAAATACATATTTGATGTGTATTTACTATTATTTTATTGTTTCTTCTCCTTTTTTTCCTCTCGTTTTTGAATAAAGTTTTTGTGAAAGGAAAAAAGGAGCAACAAGTTGAACTGGAGAGAGATATTTTAAAGAGGAGTTTGCTGGTATGGCTATGAGTGCATATTACTATGTACATATCGTACGCATGAGTGTGAGAGTCTAGGCGATATTTTGTGTGTGTGGAAGGTGAATTGAGTTGGAGAACCACGCCGAGAGAGTCAGTTTACGAGAAGCTGCCGAGAGGAGAGGAAGTGTGTCTTTGCTGCTGCTTATCGTCTTTCATATATATTGTTGTTGTGCGTTGTTGCAGCTCTTGTTGAGCTACGGAAACGAAAACTTTTAATATTAGTAAAAACCAACTCTATTTGTTGACTAAGGTCAAAACAGCAAGAAAAGCTTTTTTTGTTTCTATTTATTTACAAAAAAAAAAAAATCAAAATCAAGTGTGTCAATGTCGTCGCCTGATTTTTATCATCGATGGCAAGGAGAATTCTTTTTGAAAATTTGGTGTGCGTTCCTATGAGAAAAAAATTAATCATGTTTTTATTTTAAGACATTATCTAAAATAATTGATGGACGGTTTGTCTTCGTTGTCCCCGTAAATTATACCAGTTTATTATTATTATTATCGTTGTAATCCTTATTTTGTGTGTGCTGTGAAATTCTTCTTGACATCATGGATCTTACTTGTGAGGAGGAAATGCTGTCCGATTCCGAAAGCGGAACACCGATTGCAAATAATCCTAATAATAATCAAGATGAAACGTTGCAACAAATGCATTTTTTTGATGAAATGCCGGCTGCATACGTTGACCCTACTCTTGTCAAGGACCCTCGTGTTCTCTCAAATTTATTAAAACTGGAGGATAAACTCATGCCCTCAGTTGTATCGTTCAAATTAATCCAAAGTGAAATTACACCAGACATGCGGCAGTCAGTTGCAACTTGGATGTATGAGGTAAGTACTATCAACATGAAGGTGTAAATAAATATATTCATAACTTAATTGTGTATGTTTTTTTCAATCTATCAACAATAATGGTACAATAATTATTATTATTTCATATTTAGTTATGTGTGTGATTCGATTTTTTGAAATACTTCATATTTGATGTAAAATATGAAATAATGTTTATTTTCTCAAATTTTAGGTTTGTGAGGAAGAAGGAGTTCCAGAAGGTGTATTTTTACGAGCAATTAATTACGTGGATCGATTCCTCAGTGTTCACAAAATTGAGAGAACTCAGTTTCAATTATTAGGGGCTGCTTGTATGTTAATAAGCTCTAAATGGATTGGAAGTGTTTTGAGTACTGATCGACTAATTTTTTACACAGCGAATAGCATCACATTAGAAATGCTTTTGGTGAGTACAAACATATACTTAATAACATGCTTTAGACTATATGCACGATATATATTCAACAATGCAAACTTTTTGTACACTTTTTTTGCTGTCTATTTTGCCTTGTCCTTGACTCCGTACTTCGCTGCTGACACGTTTTTGCACGATTCTGATATTTTAACTTTAGGAATTTTATTAAAATGTTTAAAAATTTTTGATTTTCGAACACCATTGATTATAATATGTTCTACATATGACTACGGAAATTTCTAATTCATACCTATCGCGAGACAGGTTGAGGAAGAGTGTCCATTTGCATACATCATGATGAGCAGGCCACACAGGCACCGTTGACCCCAATCCATGTATTTTAGGGAATAGGACATCTTCATTACACGTGTTTAACATGAAGTTCGTGCCTCTATACGTTTCAAAAATTTGCTGTTTTATTCTCCTTTTTTCATGTATTAATTTAGTACAGACTTGACGAGGAGAGAACTTGGTCCTACTTATAGAAGAAATTTTGTGGTGCTGCTGCTGCTGTTAGGACTAAGAATTTGAAACCTACACATGATCACGAAATATGAAAACCATAATTTGATACAAGTCTTAAATCACGAATGAGCTTTAATTCCTACGTATTAAACAGTAGCAAAAATTTCTCATGAATGCGGGGATCTTAGCACGATCTATCATTAATGAATTACCAGGTCAGGACCTAGTGACCAGGTCATCTTACCCTTACATCATTTGCTTTTGAATAATTGCCTTTACCCTTATGATAATGAGGTTTTTTTCTTTTTCGAAACACCATTTTTACGTGGTAATCCTGGTTGTGTGGTCATGGTGGCCCTGTAGATGTAACCATGCCTATACCATGATCTATACATGGCATAATATTGTATTTCCTTTGGATTTTTCTCCTCCACGAGGAACTTAATCTGTTTATTAAATACATGTAGAGTATTGTAGAGGAATTAACAATTCAAGCCCATTGTGAATTTACTCATCTCTCTCACATATTTTA
This sequence comes from Gisinianus flammeolus, assembly GCA_034699125.1. Taxonomy (NCBI): domain Eukaryota; kingdom Metazoa; phylum Arthropoda; class Collembola; order Symphypleona; family Katiannidae; genus Gisinianus; species Gisinianus flammeolus. The sequence continues at coordinate 30,310 of JAIUND010001541.1, read as the reverse complement.
TACGCTTTACATTTTGTACTCATGACTTTGTACTTGACTATACCTATAGACTATATACCTCAGTTTCAAAATCATTATTTGTACAAAAAGTTTTAAAAATGCGTTTGTATATTATTGAAAATTTTCAGGAGTGGGAAATGATGATCTTAACTCAATTCAAATGGGATATGTTTACTATTATCCCCACGGATTTCATGGAGCACCTATTATATCGACTACCTAAGGATCTTTGGAATTCACCAAATGTTCGCGAGACAGCGAAGACTTATACTGCCTGTTGTGCAACAGGTTGGTGACTTTATTTCTTTTTATCTTATACTAGATTACAGGATTTCCTTATTGGATGGCAGGAATGCCTTTGTGTATATAAATTGAACTTTTCATCCTCGGTTATCTCTTCTGTGTATGCATATTTACTTGTTGGAATGACTGTATTTAAAGTACTATAAAATATAAAAACGTTTCCTATTTCAATGTAAATCTATACTTTTTTCGAGTGTACATAGTATGTACTACATACATTATTAGTGTATTCCAAATCGGATTATAAAGGCGCATTTGCATTTTAACTTTGACAAAATTTGACGTTCATCGTGGCCAAACAAATTTTCTATTTGATTCTGTAAACTTGAAATTAGTTTAACAATGAAATTTGCGATTGGGGGAGAAAACAAAAATTGATAATTGAAGTTGGGTTTGATTCGGAGTGTGTATTTACATAATAATTTGAGATTGTTGTATGTACATGTACTAATAATGCATGCATACATCATATTTGTAACTCTTATTCTACTACTATTTTTCTACAAACTACAAAGTAGCTCGAGGGAAAGGCAGGAAAAAAAGAATGCGTAAGAACCCACATTCTCATAAATTAGTTGAACAGTCTCTCGTAGTAGTAGTAGTAGTAATTTGCCGGAGGAGAATAGTAAAAACCCGGGTTTCCACCCCTTTTTGTATTTTGATTAAAAAAATGGGTCATTGAGTGCACGAATATTCGAGTTATGACATGGATATTTGAGATTTGGAGGCTACTTGTGAACCCATATTTCACCATTCATTTAAATTACACCTTCCTACACCTGTGGGAAGAAAAATTAGTTTATTGATAGAGAAAGTCGATATCGGCTTCAAATGTTTTAGTTCCAGGCTACATTGACTGTTACCATCATCCCTCATGAATAAATTGCTAAAAGCTAATAACGTTTTACAAAGTTTATTGGATCGGCTAATAACCGATGGCTACAAGCGGATTTTAGTATGAGTATTTGACTCAACTCTTTCACCTATATTGCTTTTGGGATTGGGTCAAGGCTTTGTGCCAGAAAAGGACGGTCGGTTTATTTATGTAGCCCTTCATAATATTCTGTACTATATTTAAATGCTACAAAACCTTCAAGGGCACCAAACATTTTGCTTTAATTTGACATAATATGCTTTTACATTATACATTTGAACATCCATACCTATATATTTAATTTGGAAAAATGCTATGAAACTTCGTAATGGCTACTAACTATAACTGAACATGAGCGCAATATAAATTGAAACAATTTTTGTGTCTGTGTTGTAAAGGCGGATGCCGTATCTGACACATTAAATAAATCAATATCTATCTATCTATATAATATGTGAAATATGAGAATTAAAAGAATTAAAGCTGTTGAAATGAGATGAGCAAAGGGTTGATGATGATATTGCTGGATAACTTTTATTCCTTATACACATACATATTACATATATATACAAAATAAGCAACATCTGCTGTATTCTCTCTTTAACTGTCCATGTCGTAATGTTTGTTTGCATCCGAAGAGTCTATTCGAGTTTGAGTTCAAATTTCGCATCAGTCCATTCATGTAATTTCTCATTATCTATTCGCAAAGGAAGAAGAGCTATCAAATGTATGATGTGGCGAAGGAAATATGCATACCGAATATCTCGTAGACAAGTTCATAGTCTTTCCCCATAAATGTGATGTGTAAGCACTATGTAGTGGACGTTGTCTCATACACACATATACATAACATATTTATTAAATGGTTAAAGATCCCACCGCAAAAACCTTCAGACATAGACAGATTTACGCAATACATTTATGTACTAAAACAGTACACGTATTATTAATTATTATAGTGCTTTGGTAGATTTTGTACACTAATATCTGTGAATGCGGTTATGAAACTTGCAGCATTGTGCTTATTTCTTCTTATTACTTAGCTTACTGACTGCAGTATGCACAGTTGAATTCACTGTGTGTAGTTGAAGTGTGTGCATATGCATATAGTATTATGTGATACGAGAGAGGGGAAATTCGCTCATGTATAAAACAGTGCATAGTTTATGACTACTTGGATTTCGTAGACAGAGAATATGGTGTGGAATGTAGCTGGCTAATGCAAAATTTTTGCGACGGCAGAATGAGATTCTTTTTTCCCCTAGCTTTATTCGACATACACAAAGGCAGGTTAATATGTGTTTGTATAAAATGAAGAAGTTCTAGACAAACGAAGAAGATCAAGGGAATAGAGGTCGTTTTTACACTTGCGTATATGCACTCGTTTTGTGCTTCTCATTTAAATGTATTACCTTGCTTCTCCTTCACTCACACGTACCTCCTTGTGTTCATGGGATCTTTACTATCATTAAATCTTGTTATATTTGTTTCCAGAACGGATGGAAATTCAAGTCCACAGAGAAATTGTATTGTTTTTTTCTTCTTATAAATCATAAAATCAGAGTTGTATTTACACACATTGAATACGCTTTTCCAGACTAAAGGTCAAGTGAAGTTTTTACTGTGCGAATTCTGAGACTTTAGAAAATTTTCTTTCTGTATAGCATTAAACTTGAACATTTATTACAATAACTCAAAACCCATTAGACATACTAAATAAAAGTAATAATTGCTCATTTAGAACTACTTAAACTATATATATGTATTTTGCTTTCGTCAGTACTTCTGTCCGAGTTGAATTTTGATTATTAAACTATATATATGTATTTTGCTTTCGTCAGTACTTCTGTCCGAGTTGAATTTTGATTATTATATATTATTATATATATACGTACGTATTACTACGTATACTTATATATCAATATACTTTATTGCTGCTGAGGTGGTCGTTGTGACGTACACAAAATTGTGCATATGTCTAAGAATATTATTGGCGGTATGTGTATAATATAACTTGCTTCAGTCTTTATAATCAAATAGTCGTTCGCACCATGAAATGTTCATCATTAAATGTATATTGTATAACTGCTATTCATTCCTATCGCCTGCTTAGCATTACAAATATTAAATATTAAATTTGAATACATTGTTCATTCACTTTTATTGCATATAGTGATTGTAGAATCGGTTCCTAAATGTTCAGCATACCTGTAAATGTGATTTCATTCGAGTACGTATATATATATATATATATATATTGGGCAGATTCTTTTGTGAAAATCTCTCATTTGCATTCTAGGGAGAAAATGTGGATGTATAATATGAGAAAAAGGTTCAATAATTGTTTTACGACTGCCCTCCGGAATATCTTACACATTTTGTTTCAGTTTCGTTGTATTTTACATGTTTATAAAGAGAGTTGAACTTGTAAAAAAATACAGTGGGTTTTCTTCACTGATCTCATATATGCGATTTGCATTGGTTAACATTTAACATACATTTAAAAAATTAACTAGGTATTTCTGAATTACTCCATGTAGTTACAGATTTTCAAGTCAAATGTATGCAAAGTTGTTTCATACATGTATATATACATACCGTAAAAATAAGTTAGGTACATACTGTGTTGAGGCTGAGACATATATATATATATATATATAAATGATACTCCATGTACCTCGGTCCTAGAATTGACTATTCAGTTTGACGCTAGCGGCGTCACAATTTTACATTTGACTTGAGGAGGGTTGGTGAGTTTGTTGGCTGGAAAACTAGAAATTATTTCTTGGTGACAACCTTCATGAGAAGTGATGTAGGTAAAGGTAGAGAGGGATGTATACTGGAACGAAAAAAATATAGTGGTTTCAAACTTGGAAACCTGAACTTTATATCAAATGTGTATGTAGATGAATAAAAGAGGGTAAGGTTATGATTTGAAATATTTACCAGGAAATACAGACTACTGTTAGGATGCTAAATTTTTTTTTTGCGTTGGTCACAAAAGTTTGGTTGATCCCAACGTTGATTCTGAAGTGAGAGTGAGTTTTAGGGCAAGTAGTCGTCGTGTGCCAGGTTGGGAATAAAAGAATTGTCCTATTGATGCTATATTACTCACAATCAGAAGAAAGAGATCCTGCAGACTTGAACTATAAAAGAATGAGAATAGTTTCTATGGGACACATAATGGAGCGCATTTCTTTTCAATGAACATATAAATATATATATAGGTATGTCTGTGCACTGTGCAATGAATTGAACGGTGGAAGAGACGTGGTGTTCCGGTAGATGCCTTGACATCATATGCTGCTGCTTCCTCTTTTACTCTCTATCTTTTCATCTCTGCCTGTACATTAACTACACCACATTGCATTTCATTATGTATGGGAAGGTGCGTACAATTAGATCGGATAGCTGCACTATCCTCTCAGAATTCAAACAGACTTTGATTCAAAACCATTCATCTAAAGTTTTTAAATCCATGTCGACGAGAGAGGGTCCAAAAATAAACATCTGCGCCAAAAATTTCTGCCGGTTTCTTTTATTATTACTTCATATAGTACTAGCCCTACACTAGGGTAAACGTAACGTTCGTCTTGTTTCGGTTTAAATGTACGTTGCTACTTTTACAAGAACTGACAGTCAACCCCATTTCTTTCTTGTTTCATGTTTTTTTTTGTTACTGTGCTGGTTTCAAAAAAGAGGTGTTAAGAATGCCAAAATTTTTCATTGGCGTACATATAACGTACACCACGTATAAACATAAAAATTGTATAAGGGCAGGTAAATCGAGAACCCTTCTGCTGGTAGCTATAGGTTGCAAATCTTTGAAATGGTTAAATTTAATGTCTCCCTATCTTTTCAAACTCTAAATCATGGATATGTACTAATAGTAGAGATGCATTTGCTCTAGCGTGTATCATGTAAAAGGTGTGTATAGAGGCAATTTATTTGATGGTGTATGTACTTGTATCGATGGGATTTATTACGTAACGAATTACGGAAGGAAGGAAGTAAGTGAGCGAAAGTGCCTATATGCTTATCAACATGTGTGTTTTGTGGGTAGTTTACTTATGGGTTTCAAAAGATATTAAGGAATCTCAGTTCATTCTCCTTTTATCCTGTTGTCGCGTGTAGCATATTCAAGAATAAGACCAGGTGCTCTGAATAGCCAGTACACGCCCGTGCTCGTGACTGGTAATTCTACATGTGAGGAGTTGTGTATTATTTCAAGGAAGTAGGCACTGAGTAAATTTACTTACCTACGTATAGCTGCTTCCAAACGGAAATCGAATGTTCTTTCATATAATTTTCATATATTTCAAAGTGGTAGAATTTTTTCTACCACTGTTAGAATTTGGTTCTTCCATTGAGATGATATTTGTACTTAGTAAAAATCATGGAGTCATCGAAAGCCGTTTTGAGAATTTTGATAATCAACTAGAATTCCCATGTCATTGGACACTATGTGATTTTTTTGGCATATTAGCAGTCAGTAGTCAGCATGCTAAAATAAATGAATAAATACATATAATATATATTTATCATTCACTGTATTTTTACGTCAAAATGCACATCAGAGTGGAAATGAACACAGATAAAGTCATGCGAGTTATATTTGCTAGGGCGGTATAGTTTTAGAATAAAAAAATGCGCCGGGCACCTTGGTCAAAGTCAGTCACATGTCTGTCTGTAAATGCAATTCAAGCTTTTGCCATACATCCCACGAAGAAATTAAACCATAGCCATGTGTAGAATTTTACGTCATGTCATGATTCGTAATTTGCAACACAACAGAATATTGTATAGCATTTGCACAAACTATATACTACCAATGTAAATAGGGAGCTGTTAGGATGAATTAAGTTTATATAGGTAGGTTTTTAGATGTAGGCTTGAAAGACTGTGAGTGGTAGTCGTAAATACATTTATTTATATATCCCCACACACAGTAGTTGAATGTAAATGTATGGAACAGGCGATGAGCACCTTTTCTGTCTGGTTGACTGCCTGTTGTGGTTGTCAGACTTTCAAATAAATTGACTGGAGAACTTGACTTTCTTTGTATTCAGTGATACATCTAGTCAAATGTAAATGTTGAGCATAATAAAATAGCCCACAGTGAGTAGGAAGTTGGATAAAAACGTTGACTTAATACACAAAATGCTATGGATATGTACTTAGCTCAGGTGATAGTTCAGTTCAGATTTACGAGTAATATGTAAAATAAAAAAAAAGTACACGAAGATTTTGTCCTTCTTTTTCTTAGCCAGTTTACTATTATATGGGATTATACATTGTAGCATATGTATAAATAGTATACATCCAGAGAGAGAGAGAGCTGTATTGGGAACTTGTAATTTAGATACGACACGTGGATAGATTTGGGGAGAAGAAAAATGTTTATTACTTTGTATATATTTGAGTGACTGACAGTCAAATAAGAAGGGCTTCATTCCCGCACCGATAACCATTTTTTAGGTAGTCTAGTTTTGAGTCTGAGATGACTAAAGCTTTGCGTGCATTGACGACATTAAATAAAAAGAAATGCTGTAGAGAGACTCGGCACGCAAATGTTAGTGGAAGATCTCAATGTGTAAGAAATGTTACAGAGAGAAACTTGATGATGGCAATGCATTGACAGTCAGTAGGTCGTCGATTACATGCAACGAAATTTCATTGTTACATTTTTGTCTGGTGCTAGTTGTTTAAAACATCATATATCATTCATTACCAATGCATATATAGACATGTGTGTGTGTGTACATATAGTGTGTGTACGAGTGTAACTGGTGTAAGTTCTTCAAAAGAGATTATACGACTTGTGAGTACTGTGAGCATTATCATTTTCGCCTGTTGGTAGACGTCGGCTCCGTATTGCTCTTTCTGTTGAAGCGATGAATGAAAGCGTGGGAACTCTCTTCTTGGTTCAAAGTAGACTGCGAGAGAAAAAAGTATTCGAGTCTTCCTGCTTTGCTTTGCTCTGCTCTCTGACTTGTACCTTGGAGCACATGTATAAAGTCAACCAGTAGTATAGTTGGACTCGTCTGTTCCTAAATCCTAAACAAGGTGTCTGGTCTACAATGTGTACAGTTAGTATTGCTATCATCATGGTCATATGCTTGTCATAATCTATTATAGTTCTCACTAAATACGAACATGCAGAGTTTTGAAGACAGTGTCAAAAGTGGGTGGGTGGGCAAGAAGAGAGTCGTCATCTCATCATATACTTTTGTATGTGTGCGAGTTTCAAATACATGCTTGTTTCTCAAACAGCGTTTAGTTGTTGCATGGTAATGTAATATTATGTATAGTGGAGTCATAAGTTCATCCTGATCAGCGTAATAGAATCTTGTGTGTACTTTCAAGCTAGCAAATTATATATTGTAGATACTTAACAACATTTTTGATGTGGTTTAATGTATCGTACATTCTATGAACCCCACTTAACTAAAATCAAATTATGTAGGCTGTTTATAATAAAGCCTGGGTAAAAAAATCATAATATTACTATGTGTGGATAAAGTTTTAGTTTTTTAAGTTACAGTCTGCGCTTTTCATTCCTTGTAATTTAACATGGAGTACAAAATGTGCATGCATGTATTGTATCTGTATAGATATTCGGACTTGAGCTCTTCTGGGGTATCTCTTGACTTGTTCTTTCTTTATTTGTATTTCAAATTTAAACATGATATGATATGAAGATGAGATGGAATTAAGTTCATTAGGGAGGACTTTGCATATGTTTACTGTGGTATTGTGTAGTTTGTTGAGTTGTGTGATTGTCCCATCGTTCTCATCCCAAAGTACATGTATGCACTTTATGTACTGTGATCTCATGACTATTGCATATGTGTATGAAGTCTCTTTTTACAAATGTTGTAGAGCATACATAGTACATAGTCCTGTAGTCAAACGAAAACTATGCAAGCAAAATCATTATGTGCCCAACTCACATGAGATTGTGAGAGTTGTAGCTGCTGTAGAATATAGTTGTGCGTTCCAGCAAATAATTCCACTTCACATACCGACCTTCACATATGGAACTTGTTGAGAATGCCGCCGCCTACTCATGACCGACCCATCATGAAGCAATAAATCTTGCAAATCGGTATATTTTGTCGATGTATTCATGACGGAATATTAAAGACGCACATGAATGCAATGTTTCAGTTTCTACAGCATTACAATTATCTGCAGATGGAATATGTAAAAACTCTGGCGATGAATTTTCTTATTCTTTCGTTGTTGTTGTTGTTGTTGTGTGTTGAGTATGTGAAGCTGTCGAGTTGGAGATTCACATAGTCACACAATCTCGCAATAGCCTTTCATATATCACATAGGTACTCGTATAGTATATATGCGTATCTACAATTTATTCAAATGTTTTTGTACATGTATGTATCTTTCTTTTATGCTTTTTATAGGAAAAACTCCTTTTTTCTTGATCTTCCGAATGCTTTTTTCACATGCAAAGGACATATGTACGATATATTTGTATTTGATTATAGTTGTTGTGAATACACGTTTTTCAAATGTCAATATTATATTAATGATGTATTTGTATTAGTGATGCTCCGTGAATTGTGATGTGTGTCCTACACATGGGATACGTCTTTGTATTTGTTGTCATACACTCGCATCATATGAAATATGATGAACCTTCTTGACAATTCTCTTTCTTTCCTTTCAACAGACCACAATTTCTGCATTCACCCTCCGAGTATGATTGCAGCCGCAACCATTGCCGCATCCGTTGGACATCATGTTAGCCCCGCAGTTTTAAATGATGTTCTTCATCACTTACACGAAATAACCCGCATAGAACTGGTGAGTTTGTCTCTTCTTTTCTCTGTCTTTACAAACTTCCTTCCTCTGTTGTATTTCTTATTTCACTGAAAATATTTTTATGATATTATGAATCCGGCGAATCCTGTACTACTGTTTACCATGAATCATCATGTTTTGTGTAAGTATTTTTGTAAATGATGATTCTATGGATTATATTGAGAAATGATGGAATATTTTTAAAGAAGATTTATCATGACAGATGTAGACTGTATGGGAGAAATTAATTGTATGTTTGTACAAAACGTGCTCTATAGATAGGCTTAGCATGAAAAACATTTTCCTAATTATCATACAGTTAATTAACACAAACAACCGTCCAGGCAAACAGAGATACTGGAGGGTACTACTGCGTCCACTTTAGTTTTGAGCCTCTGTTAATCCTATTTATGTGCTGTGGTTTTAGGATTACAAACAGAATCGGTTAACTTAAAACGAAGGCCTTTCAAGAGAGAGAGAGAAAGAGCAATGGAAGAGTCATAGTTTTGTTACTTGATTAGTTGGACGTTTAATGTGAGGGATATTAAAGGTCGGGTTGATGGAAGTCTCTGGTGACACTATAGGTATTCGGTTTGGAGACAAACGAGAAAAAAGACAATACGATCCCTTTCTGTGAGTTTTTTTGGATTGGATTGGAATGCGTATGTTGTGATGGAAATACACGTAGACGAATTACCGTCACGTCATGCGTTTAGGAATCGTATGGAATTTTCGGCAAAGTATACTTAGGATTTTTCCCCGTAATCTTGGAAGCGATCGGAGCACACACCTATCTATTACTACTTTCTTTAGCAGGAGCGGCGCCCGTGTATAACGCATTACATGTGAGCATTTGATACAAAAACAGGTATACATATATGTAGTAATACAGACCATGATGGAATTCAGTGATTCTCTGTTGAGGAAGGTAGAGAATGAGTGAGTGAGTCTACTATAGTTCTCTTGTTCTGGATTGAAATGGCACCCCCCTTATTCTTTAATCATGGAGGATATACAGAGAGAAGTAAAGAGAGAGTACTTGGATAAATTATTTATTGTAACTTTTGGAGGTAGTAGTAGATGTCAGATGTACAAGGGGAAACTTATTGTTAGAAGTAAAGACGGCATTTGATGGATTGGAGAATGAAGAAAACAGGGAAAGAATACAATGACGAAAAGAGTAGTTTGAATTGTATATATGTATTACATATTATGTAAATAGATATGTGATTTGAGGTTGGAAAAAATAAGAGCTTCTTCATCTTCGATTCTGTACAAGTCTATAATAGGGAGAAGAATCCTGATATTGAAAGTGAAATCTAGTAAGGATGATACAAATAGGACTTGGAACGTATTTTTTTGTTGCTTGAAATGCCATACATATATATCGGTGAACTACATAATTTTACTACATAACTACATGATTTTCTTGAACTTGTATCAGTAGTCTAGATCAGATTAACAGTTTCATCAAACTTCTTGAAAAGGGGTAGAACCAGTTGGAGGTCAAACGTTGATGATTTCACTTACCTTTTTTATGACATTGGCAACTTTTCTAACGAACCCACATGAGAAAATGATGTGGGTCTTTGTCTTCACGTTATTATATTGCTTTCCCCCTCTCGTTTACTTCATTTTTCTATACACTGTGTTTTAAGAGACCGGATAAACTCGAAGATCTTCGAGTACTGTTCAAGATGTCAACTGTGATCAAATTTCTGCTGATATAATAAGTAAATTTATGCCGTACCTACATATAAATACAGTAAATACTACATACATATCATATAACGTTTATGGACTAATGTGGATATTGAAAAACGATTTGTAGTGAGTGTTTCTTCTAATTTAAATTTTGTAATACAATTGAATCAATAATATTACTTTACTTCGATCTTATATTGAATTTGACAGTTGCAATTTTAGCAGGGTATGAAACAGAAAATCAATTGTAATTGTAATTTTTTTCAGTAATTAATTTCTGGAAGTTCCGACGTGGAACCTTTTACTTTTTGAAATGAGTGGAGTGAGACCACACAGGAAATCTCATAAGTGTAGAGGAACCGGGGGCAAACATGATCATCAAAGTTAAAGTTCAATTCCAACTAAACTATTGAATATACAATATTGACGTCCACATCTTTTTCGAATAATTTTACATCTGATTCGAGACTAGTTTTGATGACCGAGGTAAAGTTTTGGGGTTACAGCGATTTAAAAAAAACGTCTGAAATTCGCTCACAGTCTTGAGTTTTGCCAGTGTGAGCGGTCAAGCACTTTTCAAGCACCAGAAAATCATATTTCTGGTCCAAACATTGTTTTTGGCTTGTTAACTTTTTTAATCGCTTTCTATTGAACCAAATTATCTTTAAAAAAATCATTAAACTCGAAAACGACCAATAAGTCCCTTTTTTACGAATGGGGTCCTTTTTACCCCCCATATGCCGTTTTGGACCGATTTTTTGAGGGGTCAAAAAAGGCTGACCAAGTTGAGCTGGCCAAATTGACCATATCTAAGTGAGAAAGGATGTTTTCTACTCTTTCGAATGATGTCAATACCAACTTTGTAGTATCATTGGTTTTTGTTTACAAGCGAAAAACTCATTTTCAGCTGGTCACGTTTGCCCCCAGTTCCTTTATAGTAATTGTATGTATAGACTACTCAATCAGTATGATAGGTCGCGGACAAATTTCAAAACAAATTGTTTGATATGGATGTAATAGAAGGCTCGGAATTGTGTAATGAGTTGAGTACTATTCTTTACTTGGTCTTTGGTACTTGAATTGAGAATGCATCCCAGGGGAATTCGGAAGTCGAGACCTAGGTCAAATGTCTCCTGTGTGGGAAAGGAGTATTTTTGTTTAATTTGTATCCGCCTCATTGACGCTCCTGTTTGAGTTTATAAGGCCTTTCAGTGTAAGGCTTACACTAATGTGCATAGTAAATGTATTAGGAATTCGTCTTGATCCAACATGTATCAACTATAACATTGTCAATTACTTTCGTTGCTCCACGCGCATTGGTAAATGCGGTATATATACATGTTGTACCTTTCTATTGTCAAGACACTTGTTTTGTATAGAAAAGGAATTCTGGAACAACTAAATTGAGTTGGTCGGGAATTTCAAGTGGAATTTCTGAGTTTTGGACGGGCTTTGGAGTACAAACACGACTCCAGACTTTTCTATTGTTTTACATTGAACTAGGGGAACTACGCTATAACAATTAGATTATTTGAATTGAGGTAGGTTAGCAACGCCGTACAATTTCAAGGAGTTCCAATCTTGATGACACAAGTCCTTCAATCCAGTTAACAAGAACAGAGTGTTTGTGGCCAGAATACTTAAGTCGAAGGATTATGACCCACTCATGACGTAATAATGATCAACCAAACGAACACTGTAGAAATAAATGGCCGCATGTGCATTATTGTGCATGTCTATTCTGTGTACGTGAAAGAGGAAAGAGTTGGAATTTTTCAGTATTTATTCTTACCTAAGTGAAATCAATGATATTGTAAAAAGGGTGGAGTAAATACGGTGAACCTCTCCCCCATTGATGATCATATAATGAAGCAGAGTATTTAAAATGTATTTTATGCACCAGTCTGGTGTCTACAAGACTGATGAATAAAAATAGGTTCATACTCGAGACTTGAGATGTGTGTGTGTGTGTACAGTGCAGACAAGCTCTTTGGGGTATTTAAGTTTTCTTGATGAAAACTGAATGGACTAGCAAGGTACTGGTATGACGTTTTGTCTCCATGGACCAGTGTGAGTAGACATACACGTTTGAAGACAAAATATGATGGAATGAATGAATGAATGTGAGCATGAATGAATGAATGTCGGCCATGTTCCCACGGCAGATTCACCTATTACTACATGTATTATTATATTTTGTTTATTACCACCGTCAGCCATCACAAAATATCTTTTAACAAGCATTCTTTTCTTGGTGAAATCTGTAGATCTGCAAATTCATTGAGTAAAGCTGCAAGTATGGACGATTATTGAAGGAACTGTACGAGTCTATTACTTTCATTACTGTACATACACCATTACTTGTACATAGTACATTTGAGGTGTTTGACGGAAAAGAGTCTCCTGTGTCCATTCAGTTTGTAGTAGCAGGTTATAGTGTATGTATTTGTGCCCTGATCTCTTTGGTTGTCCCAAAGAGACGGTCTAAGATTCCTGTCGCCGGCACCTTGCTGGGTGGATTTATGCTATACCCTTGTGGATTTTTTGGCCCACCCTGCGTACTTCCCTATTTCCCTTGTTCTCTCGCCAAAATACATTCCTTCTTTTTTGTCCCTTTAATTTTGAGGCGCACTTTTGTAAGATAAATCTCAAAAATCTTATTTTTGATTCTACTCCCATTTTTCACACGGACTCGCTCTCTCGAAGGGGGTTTTCCAAGAATTCAAGGCACATCACGACATTTGACCTTGCTCCTCAAAATATTACTATACTGTTCTTGTCTGTCTGGTCTGGACTGGATGTAAGTTTGTTTCTCTCTCCATGAAGGTATATGTATGGTTTATATTGTAGAGTGTTAACACTTGTACAAAATTACATTGATGCCTCAAAACTACCAGGACAATATTCTGGTTCAACTTCACTCTATTTTCAGGAAAACATTGATGTAATGGTTATCACATTTTCATTTAAAATGTCAATATCATTTTGTGTTGAGCAACAGAAAGTGGTGACTGCAGTGTCATAGAAGTTTTACTGTTCATTTTCATGCGAGGTTAATAATTACTCTGACATGCAATTGTCTATCTCAATTTTCTCTGGAATATTATTTTCTGTTTAGTCATATGAAAGAGGTTTTTTTAGTATCTCATTGGTCAAGCTCGTAAACCAAATAAGCAAATGACTCAGGAAATGTTTATGCACGCACTCAAATTCCAAAGCATTACCAGCTAATGATAAGTCGACAGTAGTCTAACTTACATTGCTACGAGTTTTTTATTTATGCTGAATGCATGTACTCAGAAAATTGTGAAGTTGGAAGTAGTGGATTAGGGATGTGAGGGTAAAATGAAGTGCGACTGATGCTACCGCTGCGGAAAACTTTTTATGAATTGATAATCTGAGGCAGTGTAACTCACGGAGCTGTACATGGGATACAACTATTGAAATTGCCGTCTCGGTAACGTAATAACACATGTCATACACCTTGACCTCTGCTTTGAACATTGCTAATAAGACTGGTGTAAGTACAAAAGTGAGAAATAAGGTGACATCAAAAATTTCCTCCAGAGTTCTAACAAGCTTAACAAGTATCCAATACACATTATAGACATCATCTGCTATGAATTATGGAGCTCGGTTTATTTCACGGATTTTCAAATGTGTGAGGACAAAAGTAGGTAGCTCTCTCTCTTTCTTTCTCTCTCGAGTCTCGTTTTTCTGTTGTTCTCACAGTGATGCCGAAAAGGTTATTTATGGAAATCTACATGCATGCCATTTACAGGGTTTTTTAGTATGTTGTAGTCACAAAGCATGCTCCGTGCAACAGGTTAAGTTTCTCTGGACGTACAGATATTCTACTCAAACTCGTTCGTTACTACATGTATGCATACATATATCAGTAGACAATGTTCCAGGTAGTATCACATACTGGAGCAATATGATACATGTACCAAGTAAAGGGTTGATAAACCTGTGGGACAAAGTTAAAAGTAGCGCATTGGGAAGTACATATACAGTCCATCCTTACATTTGATTTAACATTTGGAATCGTAATGTTTGTGTGTATATAGTTTTATTGAAAGAGGATAAGCGTATAACAAGTCATCTTTCAAGATGAAACATGAGAATCTATTCAATTTTTAAGATGCAGTGTAACATGTTTGATTTATGTACAGGTACACGTGGTTCGGATCTCAATAGAATGTGTATATATACGATATATATATCGTTTTTGTGACGTACATTAGGAGAAAGATTTTTGTTGATCGAATTAACAAGACACTTTGTAACGGATTTTTTCAATTTCCATAATGGAACGTACAATGTGCATGCGTAAAATAAATTGTGTAGGTATTCATATTCATGTTTATTTTTTTAAATTCTATACAACATGTTATGGTACTGTCTTGGTGTGAGAGATTTTAGAATCGGAATGAGTATCTAGTGATTATTGCTGAATGTGTAGCATATGATATTATTGCGCTGGATAACGTTTTAAGTGGAGAGTCACGAGGCCATGGGAAAATTTCGAGAAAAAGCTTTGAAACTTGAAACAGAACGGATCGGCATCGACTATTCGGGTCCTTTTCTGTGATGTGAAGTACATATATATTATATATACAATGATATACAGTGTATATTATACACAGAATACATTCAGGAAATCTTGGATGCACAGTCCAGTATATTATATACATGCTTTTGTAAAATAATTTTACAAGTACATGGAACAGTATGTATTTATATACAAAGATATGGAAAGAAGTTAAGGGACTAGTAGATGGTTGGTTACTTGCGCTTGATTGCTCGTTTTGGGAAAATCTCTCTTGTTTTCCAACGTTGGAGTTGTACAAGGAATACGGATTTTGGATGACTCTGCCCGTTGTTTTATTGGCCCCCCAAGATGTTTCCCTCTCGGTTGTTGTCGTCTACGTCGTCGTAGTAGTACCACTATTTCTGCTTTCTTTCCAATAACAGATCATAAAAATTACGAGCAAATAAATACCTGCCATGCTATTGCCATACCAAGTCCTGTCGTGTATACTTGTCCTCTCTCTGCCAGTTCAAGTTGTGCTGGTCATGAGTGAACTAGTGAGTGTGTTCATGTCTGTTTGAGCATACATTTAACGTGTGTATTGTGTATGTATATATGAATGACAAGATAAGATCAAGAATCATAGTATTCATTCCTACACGGTATGCACATGTTTTACTGTACGAGTAGTGTTTCCACTCACATCCTTCTTCTTCCCATGCACATACACTACTTGATGCAGAGGGAAGATGTTTGAACATTCAAAGCTTGAAAATGAATTGTATATTTGAAAAGTTTAGGAACGAAGAATGAAAGGAACTCAAGTTCATCTCGTAAGAGTCATCAATGGATTTAAAAGGAGGAATCCGAGATTTTCTATGTATTTGCACTCAACAGGGCATTAAGTGGCCTTCTCTCAGAAGTTGATTTAGTGTTAGGAGTGCCGCATAATGGTGCTGATGTATAATGAGCCGTTTGTCACATTCTTCTTCTTCTGCTGGATACGGACGTATTTTAACCGACCGGCTATTTCATATCCCGTTTCATCCTCGACGTGGAGGTTGTCTTCAGCTATAGTTGGTCACCCTGGTCAATGGTTTTGATTTTTTTTAGGTTCGGCAGGTCCGAATGAATGTTCAAAGAACACATGTTATGCTATGCTATATTTTTATCCGTAAGGCCTATCCATATATGCATTCGATGTGTATATGTGGGGATGTCGGCGTGTGCGAAAAAAAACGGTGATTAGAAGGAATGTCAATGACTTGTTGTAAATGAGGCGATGAAAACGAGTCGAAATGTCGTTCGGGACTGTTGATGATTCTTAAAATCGGAACTTTCTTTGAGTACGTGACTTACTTCTACCGTGTACTTGCCCCTCTACACATTTTCTACTCTACTATCCGTTCATTTCCCTGTATTTTATGTCATGAACGCTTTACGATCTGGTTACAAACAAACGCTAAAGTGTCACAATCCGCAATACTTTGAGACTTGTTTTAACAGGTCTCATAGTTCAGCATGACATCCAGTATATATATATAATATATATAAAATATGTATATATATAGTTATGTTTGGGGTTTCAGCGTGCATATCTTGACAGCCAAACCATGAATTGCTGAAACAATACCGTTAATATATTATATAATTTCGCACGTTCGTAATCAGGTTTCCATTTTTAGTTTTCAATAAAAGTTTATACTTGTATGACACTTGCAAGTAGTTTTAAATGTTGTCATCATTCGTGAAAAATTTACGATCAATTCTTATTTTGTCCAAGAACAATCATCTTGTTTTGCACAAACCATTTTCATTTGAATCATTTAGCCCAGTGTTATAGCATAATGTACAAGTAAATAGTTCATTAATTTAATGGTTTTCATGTTTTATTTTTTGTAGGACGTGCTCCGGAGCTGCATGGACAAAGTGAGAGCAAAAATTCCGGTGACGAAGGAAAACTTAAAAGTCCCGGGTACGAGCGGCCCGGGACAGGAAATGATGGGTATGGACAAATTGGGGGAGCTGGAACAAGCTGAAACACCCACTGATGTTGGCGACATTCATTTTTGAGTCTTTTCCCTACTAAATATTTTTTTTATATTACTATTTACGAGTTAATCTGTCGGGAGTAATATACAGTAATGCCGGTTTCTCAATATAACTATTACTCTCCCTCTTGTAAAAATGATTCGGGATCACTTTTCCTATATTCTGGGTCATTTTTTGTGTAATCTAGTGACGTACTTTTTTTAAATGTTGTTGTTTTTTTCTTCTAAATAAGCTCCGTTATTATGTTGTGTATAATTGTTGTAATGGAAAATTATGAGGGGGGGAAATTGAAGTTAGTTAATTATGAATAAGAGAAAAGCGAGGATTTGACGAACGGCCTTTATCTATAATAATTATTACTATTACTACTGCTAGCTATAATTTTTAATTATGTTTACGGCTCTTAGCTGTTCAATAAGGGGATTTGTTTTTGAATTGTACAATGATCATGGTTATAGAGAATTGTTTTGGTCGGAAGAGTTGACAAGACACTCGCGAAGGGGGAAGCAGATATACGCTTATAATTAGCTCAGTATAATTTAAAGTTCCATATCAATTCCTAGTAAGCATTGAGATTGGGTTGAAAATTATAATTATATTGAGCATTAATTATTTAATTATTAAGAAGATCTAAACATTACCTAAAATCTAAGGACTAGTTAAGACGCATCAATTCATACAATATACATTTATGTATATTAAATATATATATATATAAATAATATTATACATACATTTAATACTACTGTATAGGTGTGTACTGGAGTCAGTGCGAAAAAAAGCCTTAAAAGAAAGATGAGAGAAAGCAAGGAAGCAGGGAGATATGAATGATGAGGGGGAAAATCTGCGTCTTGAGTCTTCATCATCGCCAAGTCAGTGGAGCAAGGAACTCGTTTATTTTTTTTCTCTTTTTTTTTTAACTCAACAAAAATTAAAAATACCTTTCTACTAGCAGCATCATCGTAAAAAGAAAGAGAAAGAGAGGAGAATTGAGGGGAAACGAGACAGAGAGAGAGAATAAAAGTTCCGCTCTGTGTTACACTATTTGTTCAGAAATGCTTCTTTGTTGTTATTATTGTTGTTGGTTCAAAATAAGTCAGAGCATTTTTCTGAGACACGCAGTACAGTTTGTGTCGTTACTAACGACTCGTTAGTCATTGAAAGTCATATTGGCGTTATTGAAAATGCAAATATCTGTGAATCTAGAAAATGATAGAAAATTGTTTGTATAGGTATATATGTACAGTAGATTTTAAAAGAATATGAAATATTATAAATATATATATATATATATATTTATTTATTTACATCCTAGTATGTATAGCATACATTTTACCTGCAAATGACAAAAGTTCGTTCTACATACATATGTGTACAGATTATGTGTACATTACATTTACACGTACTAGTATTATCATATTAGAAAAGTAACAAGATGACATACACATTACTCGATATCCTGAAAATTCCAATATTATAATAATAATGACAATTATCAAAGTCTTTCATTTTATACTCTAATAATATTTTAAAGCTATTTAGACTCACGGTTACAAAAAGTGAGTGGCAAATTTACACTAAAAAGGATTTAACAAAGTCAGTAGGACTGTTTTAAACTAGTTATTACACTTGAAAACATATACCACTCAACATATAGATAACGATATGTAAGCCGATGCACGTAAAACATGTATACATACATACCGCGTGCAAGAAATTTGTAGTTAAAGTTGAGCATGACATGTGATTGGTAGTGCCGTTTTTTCGGGTAACTGAAATTATAATTCAAGAAATAGAATAAAAAGACAAACACTTTCATATAAACTGGAGAGAAACACAGACATAAACTATATACTATGCTCAGTCTGCAAAAAGGTTCATAAGAAATTTCTTTCATTCCACTATTATATATTTTAAGGCCAAATAGTAACAATTTAAACAAAACAGGAATACCTCAGGTGGTTCTAAAACCGTTTAGTTGATTCTAGTGTAAAGCAGTAAAGACTGTATGTAACCCATAAAAAATGATCGTACAGAAAGAAATCGGGTGGTTTTGAAAGCTGTAATATATTTAAGAATTGTGTATACATTTAAATTTAATCGTCAAGTGAATTTCGAAAAATACAAGTACGCTAAACCGGTTCAAAGTCGATATAGTATCTGAAAAATAGCTATGCAACATTTAGTGTAAACAGTTATTACCAGACCGAGATTTGTGTCGTCAATTAATTTATTATCATTTATTTTACTTTTACTTAGGTACTTTTTACATAAAATAAGAAATGATTTCTATTGTTAATACCGTTATTCATTTATACATAATAATAATTTATATATTGTGTGAAAACACAAAGTCCATATTCACTAGTTGAGTAGTTCAGTATGAACAAAGGGAATTCAAGTACGCTTAATGAAAATTCAGGGGACAAAACCTAACAAAAACTGAGCATGAAATGTCGTCAATCACATTGGCAAAACATATTAAGGCAAACACACAGTAAGTGCATCATATACAGTTGTAGTTAAGTAAATCCTTTGTGCCGTAAAATTAAACTAGAACATTTGTAAAGAAAAAAATAGACTTTTAGCCGTATATATTTATATGTAAAATTCTATACTAATGTTTTGTACATATAGAATTTTTTTTTCTTTTGATTTTTTTTCCTTTTTTTTTGAAATCCTCCTTTCAGAGTCTTCTCAACTGGATCTTCTCAATATTTACGATAAGCTAGTTTATCTAACATTCCATTATCAATTATGTAAAAAACTATTCTGTGTTACACCTTTTGCACATTCAAGTTTACACTCAAAACTTTCGAGTCGAAAGTGTAGCCAGACTGTATATATTATGTGATATTAGTATTTTAAATGTCCATCATCCTTTTTTGGTTTCTGGTTATCATTCATTATTTAATATTTTCACACACCTGCAAGAGTAATACACACTCACTACACGATTTGTGTGTAGAAATTCCTTTTTTTAGTAGCCGTTATTTATGGAATTCTGATCTTAAAAACTTAGTCTGTATACTCTGTCTATTTCGTCATCACACATGGACAAGTCGAGAGTAAGGGTTTGCTATGTTGACCAAGTTTAGCAATTGTGAAAGTGAACACTGGAGAGTTATTAGTTTCAAACAATAATTTGTGGTTGGGGTGTACTATGACATGCATTTATCTTTATGTATCCTTACAATTATCTAGTCCCACTGCTCGGAAGTTATGAATTAGTTTTTGTTCAACCAGTACTTACGAAACTTTATAATTTGTTGTGACAATTCATAACCGCGGTTTTATGATAAAGATAAAAAAAAAATTAAATAGCTTGCAAGGATTCTCACACAAGAAAACAGAATGAAATCTAATATCCAGTGTTCAACTTGTTTTTTACTCTCTGCCTGTCTCATGTGCCAAATTCTAATTTTAAATCTCCATAATTCTCACAATCTCTTTGACTGCTAAATATTTTGAAAGTTATTTCTCCTCATGGGGCTCATGACTCACTAGATTACAACTATAAAATTAAAATATTATATATAATAACTAAGACAAATGAATATGCAACGTACACATCAATTTCTGAACTAAAACTATTTATATGAGATAAACTTTTTATACTACATACACATATTCATCATGAAAGAAAGCTCACAATTTATAAAGAACTATATATCTATTATAAAAAACTGAGACAAAAAAATGTCCAACTCGAGCAATTTGTTTATAGAAGAGTCAACCATTTTTGTAATTTACTATAAGATTAAGGACTGAAATATTATATATACATGGCTGAAAGTAAGTAAATAAACGATACCACGAGTAAATTAAAATAGCTGCTATATTTGCAATACCGCAATGGCAATACGGATAAACACTGATAAATATTAAATGTAATAGGCTGTAGGCATACAAATCAATTAACAAAATAAACGTGTAATCGAGAATTAATACAAATTACTGTGCTGTTATGTCATAACGAGTTCAAACTGTATTTTATTGATATCCCTCAATACAATGTAATGTAAAAGTAATGGGTCGATATATAGCCGTAGTAGTATTTTAACCGTAACGAGAGAAAAACAGTAGGGCAGGTTGAGAAAATTCAATTGTATCACATTGGACTGTAATACAAATCGTATGCAATTTATGAAAATATTCATTACCGATTTCGAGCAAACAGCTAATTAGATGTAGAATTAGAATGTGCAAGTACAATCAGTTGAGGATGGTGTTTCTAAACCAAAGTATACATGCATACATAGATATTTAGATATATTTATATGATGTATAAACTTACCTTCAGACTACATACCTATATATACACTACCATAAAATTTAATAAATATGAAAAGAATATGAATAGAGTAAAGTGGAGAAAATATTTCTCCATCGACATTTACCCGACTATAGTGGACTTGTATAAAAATCCCTGAGTGTAGTTTACTTACATTAAGGGTCACTGAAGTTACGAGATGAATTTGACTAATACTTTACCTAATATTTTGGTTACTTACCTTACATCTTTTTCCATTTCGGGCTCGACGAACTTCAATCCGTTTGTGACACAACAATAATGTAATAATAATAAGCAATTCATTAGTAACTATTGCAAACTAATAAAGCTATACTAAAGTAAAGGGTAAAAAGAATAACTTATAGGTGATACAGCATATTTTGTTAAATTAGGTGTAGAAAAAGAATTTGTAAAAATATTAATATTTGCAAAACGCAGTGTGAATAATCTAAAACTACATTTCACTTAATGTACATACATGAAAAGAGTAGAATATTTTGGCCATATAATTTGGCTACAGACCTGACCTGAAATGTACATGTAAAATGTAATTTTGATGATTATTATGTATGAATGTATTCGGAAAGAATTTCAATATATTGGTAAAAACTCAATAATATTCTATGAGCAAACGACATATTTTTAAGGTCATAAACACGGAGAGAGAAGCTGAAGCTTACCTATATAAACTGTATTTTATTCAAATTTTACTCAACCACATAATGTGGTCCACATTTAAAGAAACAATTCCTATTTTAGAGTAAGCAATCACTTGAACTCTAAACTATTAACGATTAATTCACATTTACTTTCAAGCTGAAATGTTCCAAATTATGAATTTGCAACAAAAAAAGATTACTTAGTAATATTTGTACTCGCAGCCCGTTGTTCAATTTGTATACTGGTTATTGTACGCACTCCCATCACACATATACATATCATAAATTAGAGTTATAATTCACTTTATTTTAGGATACAAGGTGTTAAAGAAACACATACATGACGATCTACGAATGACTTGAATTGTTAAAGTGCCTATGACATTGGCATAAAGATTCGACACTTGAAACCCTTCGTGAGTTGGTTGAGAGAGATTAATAATGAAATTTCAGCCATATCGTTTGGTCAACCTTTTTGATTCAAGTTAATTTGGGTATATGTTAGTACATATTCGCAAGAGAGCGGATTTCCTTACGTACGAAAATCATTTTTTTTTTCTAAAAAAAAAAAGCTTTATTATTTTCATTTAATTTTAAAATACTGTTTCCTGTATAACGTTTTGTTTTTTTGATAGGGGTAAGTAGGGTCATAAAGATGTGTGTTTATATAGCTATAAATATTCAGTTATAATATTGAATATGGGGTTAATTGTAGTATTTATAGTTCTTTGATTTTTGTTTCCGATTTCTTGTGTGTAAAGTTTTTACGGGAATTCACGTCAATGAAGTGAATATTTAAACACAAACTCTCTTCAATTCTCGAAAGTCATAGTTTTATTTATTTATAATGTTCAGTGTGGAATACAGAGTCTGTATTACAGACACTTATTGCAAGTGTGTCGCTAAAATGCGGAAACCCATTTATTATTCGCCAACTAAACTAAACTTACTTTCAGCATACATCTGTGAAAAATGAAAACGGAATTGCTGCTTTTGAGTTAAACAAAACTCGAGATTGTTTTTTAAACTAAATTTATAATTCATCATCTTCATTGCAACTTTAATTATTTGAAATGTGGGGATACTTTCAGTGATTCATACCTACTGTTCAAGTAAATGTTACGAAATCGAATAAAACTGAAAACCGCCTGGTTTTTGTAACTGTAGGGAAAATTGTTGGTGTTTTGGCCACGAAATGTGGGCTAGCTGTTTTTCTTATATTTCAAAAGCTCTTTTGATTCATCTCTGCTGAAAACTGGAACTGGAAATCTTAATAATGTGAATAAATAAAGAATTTTACCGAATGAATGAGGAACTAGTAAAACAAGTTGAGTTTTGAGTCTAGCTTTATATAATACTGTGCAATGTACAGTATTTTTGTACAGTGTACATGGTATGATACTGGGCGCAGTGTGTGTGCAAAGTTGTTTACTGTATAAGTGTATGTTTTCAATGTGAAAAATTATTTCATATTACTATATTATTAGCTATGCTGTGTGTCAGACACAGTGTGTTCTTTTTTCAAACCAGTGAGAGGATAAATAAATACTGAAGGTCATGTATTTGAAATATTGAAATATACCTATGTCAATGTCAGGAAATTGAGACAATTTTTGTCAAATTATTGTATGCTGAAATTTTATTTTTCATGCCAATCAAAAGTTTTATCATTCAGGGATATATTTTCCTTCTTGAATGTTTGAAAAATAGATATTCATGCAATTTAATGATTCGAGTCTATGCCATACATTTTTTTTTTTTTTACATTTATTGGTTAAACTTAAAACTGCTACACATATTATTATTATTACATATGATGGTACGTTTTAACTTTCTTTTCTATACAAGGGTTGAATGTACTTTTATGGATTGTCAACAGTTCGAGTAAAATTATTTGTTCAAACTGCAAAAATATTATGAAATCCGTATGGGAGGATTTTATAAAATATCTTTTAATACACGTGCTAATACTTTACAAATAAACAGTAGTCGATTGTTGTCTTATGCTCTTGTTTCATTTTAAAATGTTAAAGTACATATACTGTTGTGGTGAATAATAAAGGCGTGTGTGCATGTACATTATAAGTGAAAATACATATATATAGATTATAAATATTAAATATAGTTTACATTCTAGATAATGTATAATTAATCGGTAGTGTAATGAGTAATAGATGTGTAAGAAAGTTATATATATTATATATACATTACATGTGAATGAAATTGTATATTTTAAAGGAATATATTTGTCAATAATCCTTGAACACAGTGCATTTGTATAAAAATACATGTAGAATATATATATAACATACCTAAAGTTATTGGTAGAAACTGTTGGAGATGAAAATTAAGGACTGTATGGATTTATTCCAAAAAATGTGCATTTTATGTGCATAATGCAATTATTAAATAATAACTGATTCAAATGAAAAGCTGCAAAAATGTCAGCAGACACATACATACCTACATATATGGATTTAAATATGTAGAGTGTTGTGTAGTAAAGAGAGAAAAGAAACACATTATATACTTGAATTAATGACTGGAAAAAAAAGGATAATAAAAAAATTTCAATGTGTAAACTGAAGTCTTTGTGTAATTGTGTTTGCTCATATTCATTGTCATTGTCACGGAAAATGTTATTTTGTTCACAGAAGAGTTGAAGGTAGTTTGTCTGCATTAAGAATCTCTACATATTTTGCTTGTACACCACATAATGTGTTTGTCCATGAAGTCTGCTGCATGTAAAACATTCTTGTATTGCATGTAGCATTGTATATTTAGCCACGCAAAAGTGTATACATATACATGTATAATATATGTACATTGTATATGGTAAATGGCGTGGAACAAATGGGGGAAATTTTGCAAAACCCTTTCTGTTTCAATCTTGAAACTAAAAGTGCATGCAAAATACAAAATATGCTCGTGTGTAATGTTGAAGAATTCACAAGTTTCCTTACGTAAAGCCACCATACACAAGGTCCTACAGTATGCATTTCAATCTCATCCCACTGAAATCGAATACAATATAAAATATTTGAAGGTGCATCATTATGCATATTTTGTTCTATATATGTGCACATTCGATATATTCATGTACATAAAATGATTTTCCGTCGTGTTTTCTTTTACATTTGAATTAAACAAAGTGTTCGCTTGAGTGCTTGAGTAAAATAATTTTGTATGGTGTACGCCTGTACGCTATATAGAATCCATAGAGGTAAGACAGTTTTTCGGGAGCGGAGCTCCCCTTATCTATGAAATGGCATATGTCCGTCCGTCCGTCTGCCTGTCCGCCCTTTCCGTCGATACTCCCGAACCGTCCAAGATTTTGACTCAGGGTTTTTTGCATTGACATTGTATTGGTAAAAGACAGGATGTATTCGGAGATGGGCATAATCGAAAAACCCGTTTCGGTTTTTTCGGGGTTTTTGATCTGTTTTCCCAGTATTTTTCTTTCTTTAACGATTCCGGGGGAAAAAATCACGAGGAATCCGAATCCAAAGTCAAACCCGGCATTTCGAGAAATAACCAAATTCATTGGACTCTGGGGTACAAAATCATGGGGAATTCGATTCTGGAATCAGAATCCATAAAATCCAAGTACGAAACCCTGAATTTCGGGTTTTTCGGATTTACCAAAATTTTTCAATATATTTGAATTTTGGATTAAATCGCTTCAATGTTGAATGCAAATGTTGGTTTAGGATCCCAAAATCGGTTCCAAAGTGTAACAACTATACAGGCCATGCCTCCAATTCCCCTTGAAATATTTTTTTAATGCTCCGCTCCCTTTTGTGTACACAGTGGGGACAAGGATATTTATTGCAGTAATGAAAATAAGCCAATAGACATGGGTAGACGTCTAGGTTAGAATCAAGTTTGATAATTTAAGTTGCAATTGCAGTATTTATAATATGCTATAGGTATACACATGATGATCATACACACTTAGGTATTTCTTGGTTACTTTTGCCAGACATCATGAGTCTTCGTCTGCAACCTTCAAATCTTTTGCTACTCTCTGCCTGCTCAGTTGGAAGAAAGAACAAATATTATACAAATTCGAGTTATTATCTGTAGTATACACTGTACGTCGTACGAGGTTTTTTTAATAAAACAATCAAGTAAGTATAGCTATATGTATTGTCATAGGACATGCACTATGTCATTATACTGTGGATTTTGTACTCTGGGACGCTTCTCAAGTTATTTTAGGTGCATGAATAATGTAGATAATCGCGTTATTAAAAATGTAGGTATATCCGTATGTATACCTATAGAAATTGAACTTGCACAGGACAGACTTTACTTTGTATTGACTCTCTCTCTCTCTCTCTCTCTCTCTCGTGCCTGTCTTGTATACAAGTATTATAAGTCCCACTCTCTCCTCCCATATGAACCCGTGGAAATTATCTTTATGTCGGATGTCGGTCTTCGATTAATGTTAATCATGCCAAAAGTCGTCATTTGTTGAGAGCCAAGTCACTAAGGGGGACTCCAGACTTAAACTCTTTAAAATATTATGTGTACACACTTTGTACTTACATTAATAAAATCGAAACAGTCTTGTAGAATTTGCGTTATTTTGTACTCTCTAGCATTGTACATATTTCTATTTCTTGTTGAATTTTTTCTTTGTCCTATACGTATAGGATTTGTGCAAAGTGATATTATAACAAATCCAGTCACACCGTCTTACATTCCAAAGCTGAAGTCGGTGGTGTGATTTTAAGGTTTTGCAAATAGCTTTTTTTTATATGACCCAAGACTTGGCGAAGTCCCTTGACCACATTTAAGCTTTTCTATCTCTATTTAGGTTACCAATGTCACAGTTGGACCTCAAAGCCTATGGTCTAAGTCAACTAGAGGTATGGCTATTGACACCGCAGTGATCCATGGTTTCGGAGGAGGTGGAGTAAAAAAAGATACAAAGAAAAAAAAGACTGGTTAAATGTGGCATCCACATACCGGAATGCATAGAAAAGGGAGCAGTGGGATGATTAGGAATTCTTAATTGTATGCCATATCTATCTATACTTAGTAAGTATTACTTACCCATCTTCCTATCTGTAGTGTACTAAGTCAATGCCTTGGATTTTGAAATAGAATGTGATATATACCAGTTGGATGGTTTTAGGTCCAAATATAACATTGACTAATTCCTATTTAATTTTCATTATCATTTCTCTACATTTGGCATTTTATCATAAGCCACATATGTGACATTGACATATGTACATCTGTTCATATTTGTCTAAATTTTGTCAAAGCATAACCTTTAAAAGCTTGAGTAATTTTACACATTTACCTGTTTACATATATTTTAAAGTATTTTTTTAACTATAGCGTGTACGAAGAAAATAAAGAGCTACAGTTTTATTGTTAAGAATATTTAGATTATTACCTTGTTGGCAAATAAATACATAATCTTAAACTTGGTATATACCTAGGAATCTTCGACAAAGTACAACTGCTGATTTCTGATTTGATGTTACATTTACTTACGCTATAGCTTGCTCGATCGAGAACCTGCAAAAATGTAAGAAGTAAATGATTCCAGTATTAAATACTTTTTAGGGATCATAATAAGAGAATTGCAATATGTTCAATACTATACGTACAACTTGACAATTGACAAGAGGTGTATCGAACTCTGTGAAGGTCTTGGAATTCAGTCATGAAAGTGATGGCCACCAAGGTAAGTGAGAGAGAGAACCAGGATCATCAGCAGACTTGTGTGTATTCGTATATAGGTATGTATACAAGACGGTGTCCATGTAATGTTCGTTTGTGCATAACATATCCATTTATTATCGTGTATGTATATGTATATGTTATTATGCAGTCAACTGATGATTTTGAATCCAACTTTTGTTGTATACCACAATGTAAAATGTATTATGCTTGTAGTTGTTTCATAAGAATCAAGACAAGATGAAATGAAGCTCGCTCAATACCGTGAGACAGTTTTTTTTACTCCGTATAGTATAGCTTTATAAATAATATAACAATAAGACGAAGAGATCTAAGAGCTCTCATTCATTCTAAGGTCAAACCCATTTCGTTTTCTCATAATACGAAACTTATATATATATATATACATATATAAATCCTGTATATATACGTGCAGAGAACGCAGACAGAAAGAAAAAACTAGTACACGTCAAATTAAAAGTTTCTTGTAGCATACACATAAATTCCCTGTGCATATTATATATATATACACACTCCTCGTAGACATTACATGTGCATGTCGCGGAGAGAGTATTTTAAAGAGAGAATCGTTCCATCATCTCTTTCATTCCCCATGCTATACAATTGCTACACTGTGTACACGTATATGTAGGTGTACTGGCGATTTTTATTAACTAAATATGCTTTAGTTTTAATATTTCTTGAGTAAAACTTGTAATAATCATGAAAAACTGAAAAGGCAAGAGTTTCCAGGAGTCTATAGGCATATAGATTTTTCATTATTATATAGTTTGTTCATGTTTTCAAATAATTAAGGAAACAGAAAATGTATACAGGTGAATTTGGGGTTTAGTGAATAGGGAGGAAACACACACATGCACACCCACACACATATACACATACACATACAAACAGAGAAACAGACATATACATAAGCAATGAAAAAATATGTGTAAAAAGGCATGATGATGATGAGAGAATCTCAAGGTAAGACAGCAAAAATCTTGCAATCCCCTGCGCTTTTAACTTTTGGCATTATTTGGCAATGAAATGAGAATAGGTAAGAATGCATGGAGGCAATGGAGAATGATTTTGTCAAGATCATGAAATGAGGCACTGGCCTGGGTTTATTTTTTTATAATAGTGGTTTATTTTTTTACTTGAAAGAGTAAATTTGGCAACAAACTGCCGGATTTCTGCATATGAATCCTTCTCTCTGTATACATACTGCGTATACATATGTATACTGTTATGACTTATAATAATAATAATATTATTATAATGGTTATCATTTATGTGTCTGTGTCTGTCTCATGTTCAAAGTATAGACCATGTGGAATATATAAATGCGAAGTAAGCAAGTTGGGTGTAGACTATATATAATATGGTACAGACATTATATATATTGTAGATATTAAGTATATTATATACGTTTGGCAGGTAAAATTATTAGTGTGTGTACTTACATATGCGTACACATGTGTACGGACGACTGTGCATAGATTTTCAATTTATTCAAACATGTGATGCTAATAACACACTGGGTAGTCGGTAGTCTTATTTTATTTTAATATTTGTAACTATTGAATAGTAAAGGCTTTTTTGTTAGTTCATAGACAGCTTTATCTCTAAAAAGACTTTTAGTAAAAGTACGTCGAGCAAGTCACCATGATAAAAGTCTCTCAGATTCACAGTGAAGATTAGAAACACTATTTTGTATACTTGTACATTTCCTAATATGTATTTACCCTCTGGAATTCGGAATTTGTAGACTACTTATATATGAATCCGTTTGTATGACTGATTAAAATAAACGTTTGACGTTCATCTTTCAGAAAAACATTTGACGAGTCCGAAACCACAAGAGTGTGTATACGGCCAGCATGTACATTTCGGCCAACGCAAATGACAATATAATATTTGACTTTCGTAAAGGTCAAGTCAAGAAACTTGATATTGCATCAAGTTCCAATTGAACTGTTACATAAAAGTCATATGCGAATCATAGTGAAAATTTTAAGGGTACTGGAAAAAAGGAAAAATATAGGTAAATTAGCTAAGGTAATTACTGTCAAGAGACATGACTATCATTTAAGCAATGGACTACATATTTTATTTTATATTATTGTTGTAGTCAGTTGTAATAGATTCTGATTCTGGATATTTTAGTAATAGAAGTAGATATTATTGCTTTATTATGAATGAGCAATGAGTACATGAACATGTAAAAATACTAGTGTAGCAATACTTCATAAAGGAGCACTGACGCAAGGACCCCTACCCCCAATATTAAAACGACCTCCCGTCAATTTGCCTAATTTTTTTATATTTTGTGTCTTTCACTAGTCTACACTTGCCTGTGAAAT
>JAIUND010001540.1:0-33665 GCA_034699125.1 Gisinianus flammeolus | reverse complement strand
GAATTTCGTGTTGGGAAATCAAGGGAATCAAGGCAACGAACGCGGCTTCCTCGATTTTCCTTGAATAAACTAAAAGCGAACTTTTACGTGGATGGAGTGTACGTAATATGACCCTTTTAAATATCTGTTTCCTCCTCGTCGTGTCTGTCTGTATACTGTTATCCACAATTTGTATTTACATTTTATATTCAATCTTGATAATTAAAAAATCACTCTTTCCTCTTTCTTTAATTCAAATGTCTTATACATACACCATGGACTATTATCTCTCAAGTTGAAAGGGGTACGAAATATATATAGAAAGTACGAGAGAAATAATCTCTCGACAGGCCAAAGTTTCATTCAAGTCGGAGGAGGACTCGGAGACCCCATACTGAGAACAAACGAATTTTCTTTCCTTACTGCAATCTGGACGATAATTTGAGCCAGCTCTAATTTAAACCTAAATTCTCTCTCAATGTGTCACCTTAACGACTCATTACGTTTAATTTAGCCCATTCAATTACTTTTCAGCATCTTCTAATTACAAAAACAAACAGAGTAGTTGCTGTCATTCGCCTCTTCTTCGTGTTCATATACCATACAACAACGTACTAATTCCATTCCCATTCGAAGAATCCATTTGATAATTTACAAGTTTTCAAAAACAGAATTTTCAGAAATCCGAATGATTAATATCAACTATCGCCTGTTTAGTTCTGAATCGTACTATAATCATCCCAGACGCAGAACAGTATGCTGCGTCCGGGGCCAAATGATTATAGTAGGATTCAGAACTAAGCAGGCGCTATATATGTTGCTCAAGTTCTTTTTCTTCTTTAGACCTTTCCCAAATACTGTGAAGCAAATTGCTTCAAGCAATACAAAGACGTGGTGAAAGAATGACTTACTACTATTATGCAAATGAACCGTCAAAATAGTATTGGAAAGCCTCAAAAAGTACTAAAAAAATCAACTGAAAGATATTATTCAAATTCTCGGACAAAGTTTAAAATTTTTATTTCACAAGGTCATAGAGAAAAACATCTTTTAAACAGCATCTTGAACTGGAGGCTCATAACCTTCTGGCTTTTCCACCTTCTCGCCGGTTTCTTCGGAGGTTCCGCTCTTTCCACCACCATCACCGTGCATCTCGAGCAACTTTGACAAATCAAATCGGGGCTTCTTCAAAACCTTTACCTGTAAGAGGAGGAAAATGAACAATGTATTATGTTCAATATTTCTCTAATAACTAATGTAACTTGAATGGATATAGACAAATTGTACTTATGTAAAATAAAATACTAGGAAATAAATTGTACCTTGCGAATATAAACATCGTGAAGAGGATAAATTCCTTGACAGACTTTTTCAATGTCCTTAGCAATAGCATCCGGAATCAACTTGTTAACGACCTCCTTCATATCATGAGCCGAAATTTCCTTGGTGATGATATCAATCATCTTCCTTCTGATGGATTTGACCTGAAGATTATTTGAAAATAGGAAAATAGTGATTATGATATTACAAAATGAGGTCATTTGTACTAATTTGTCGTGGGACTAGTAGGTATTAGGTATACATATTTTATACATAAAATAAACACGGTTATTTCTACTGTTCACATTAAATCCATCAATTATTTAATAAATGTCTAACCTGTGTATGTTGGGCATAACAAGTTTTCTTCTTGGAAGATTGTTCTTTTTGGGTGTATCCAATACAGAAAACTCTAAGAAGGTATCCATCGGTAGTCTTTACATCCGTATTAGCCTCGATGAGAGTTTGCCATTTCTTAACCATTGATCGAAGTTTATCAGTAGTTAAATTCATTCCATGGAAATTTGTCAATACACTGTGACCCTGAACATCTTCAGAAATCAACTTGAATTTCCGGAAAGATCTTTCGGCATCGCTGTCGCTCTGCAAATCAGCTAACGATACTTCAAATACTCTCCCTTTCAAACTGTCAGAAGCAATTTCTAAAAAAGAATAGAAAAATAATTAACATGTACAAAATGATTACGGTTTCTGCTTATAAAACAATAATAATCCTTACATATATATATTAAAAAAAAACATTTAAAAAATGTATACAATAAACAGTTCATTTTGTTCAAACTGAGATACAAATATACAATATGTATGAATTGACGTACTTGTTCCTTGAGTTCGATTTACTAAGGTCTTTCCTACTTGTCGGACCTTGAAGATGGATGGTGCCTTCACGTCATACCAATCCTTACGGGTGAATGGATCAATGCTAAAGAAAAAAATAATACCCATCATTCAATTGCATGAAATTTGCATTCATCTACATTTCATTAATAGTCACATTAGTTGCACTCCTCATATTATAATAGTATTTAATCAAACTATGGAAATTAGTACAAAAACTTTGGATATTATTTGCATGTAAAAAATCCAAAAAGAACATGCTCTCCACAGGCGAACATGCAGACACATATCAAAACGAAACAAAATATGAACAAATTAAAATTAAATACTTACATCTTCTTCTTTGCTCCTTTTTTACCACCTTTAGATAATCCCTTATTTTTACCAACAGCCATGATGACGATGACCTACCAAAACGATCTTTTTAACAACAATTATAATTAAAGTCCTACCCCAGTTGAATCCTCAATTAATTTTTCATTTGGAAAAAATCTGGACGACAAAAGGAAGAAGCAGCAACGAGGGGAATATAGAGGAGAAGCAATGCCGATTTTAGTAGTACCAAAATACGTCAAGATGCCGACAGGAGTTTCACTTGAAACCATTGGGAATTCACTAGATGTCCAGCTATTTATGCGCGATACGCTCGTGTTTAAATTATTTTAAATATTTAAAGCGAGAACGAGAAATTCTTCGGCAAAACGTGCTTCCTTTATTTTTCTGTCATTTTAATTGTGATTAATTGTAATTGTAATTATTTCTACAAGTCACTTAATTTGGGTGATTAAAAATGAGCACCGAGTACGATGGAGGAGCTCGTCAAAGGGTGACTGAGCCTATAGATTTAAAGTAAGTTTTGATGTAATTACTTATTTATACATTATTATTTATAGTGATTGTTTATGTAAAAGATGAAAAGATGTAAGTAGGTATATGTTTTTTAACATTCTGATTAAAAAGATTGACTTTTTGTTCTGTCTGTATTATATAGTCAATTAAGAGAAACCGGTAGTTGCGATTTTGAAATCCAAGATTCCCATCTGGATTACGATGCAGTAGGAGAGGACTTATTTGAAGATCAAATGGAATGTAAAAAAGACTTTTTCAACAATATTACTCTCAAAAATATGCCGATTGTTGCATGTGCAAGCGAGACAGCTATGACGGATTTTGATGAATTGGAACCGACCATGGTGGATATTGGATATGGAATCATGAAAAAGGTACAATAACAACAACAGTAACATTATGTTATTAATATTTGCAGTAGTAATTAATTACTAGTGAAGTGACTTAGTGACAATGTCAGTGGTAGAGAGTAAATTTAATGTAAGAATATTTGTTTTTTGTGTATATAGATTGTACGTCCTGGCAGAGATTTAAAAGTTGTTCCGGGTTCAAAAGTTTGGATTCATTATTTAGCTTATTTGGATTCAACGGATGAGCCCTTTGATACTTCCATAAATACTGTCCGTCCTTTTGGCTTTAAATTGGGGGATGGAAAAGTGATTCCTGGACTGGATGAAGCTGTAGCCTCTATGGCTTTAAAGGAGATAGCAAAATTTATATTACCACCAGAAATGGCTTATGGGATGTTAGGATGTAGACCCCGAATTCCAGAAAGTGAGTATGAATGATAATTAGCAATTTGTTGTGAGTGCAAAGAAACTATAACTAATGATTAAAGTTTTACAATAATTTTACTACATGTATCCTTTTATCTTCTTTTTTATTTAGATTCTCGCGTTTTATTTAATATTGAACTGCTAGAATTCAAAGAGGGTTCAAAGCACGCCGCAATTTTTGATATGACTCCCGAAGAGAGGAATGAACTACGTTTTGATGAAGTATTCAAGGCTGCTGACGGACTTAAATTTGATGGAAATCGAGATTTCACGTCCAAATATTATCAGGAGGCTGTTACCAAGTAAGTAAATGATAATAGAGAGTAATAGTGCATACTTATTTATTACCTATTACCTAGTTATCTTTACGATACAATAATACCGATAATAATTCAATACCAGAATAAATTCAACATGTACATTACCATTTTATGATATGTTTAGTTATTCTAAAGCAACCAAGATGTTGGAAGAGTATTTCTTGACTACAGTAGAAGAGGAGAAGCTTAAAAACGTAACTCTTTACAGCCTCTTCAATAATCTTGCGATGTGTTACATTCATTTAGGAAAGCATCATAAGGCTGTAAATTCCTGTAAAGCTGCATTGAAGATTCCCATTGATAATGTGAAACGAGACAAGCCTTACTATAGGTAATTTTATTCAACTTTTGCCACACACAAGTTTTCTTGTACCTCTGAAATATATTTTATTATATCCTAACGACATGAATTTGCTTATGCTCGCAATAACAACATTTGCAATAATATGTATTGATAAAATTATTCTAGAATGGCTAAGGCATATTTAGAATTGCAAAAATTGAATGAAGCTAAAAAAAGTGTGGAAATGGCGAATGAAATTGGCCCGAACAATGGAGAAACGTTGGAACTCTTGTCAAAGGTAAATAACGAACAAGTCAAGTGTTTTTATGATTTTTTGAATTTTTTTCTATTTCATGAAAATGAATATTTATGTCGTTAAATTTACAACTTGAGTTCATATTCCCTATGTCATTGTTTGCGAATCTAGATTTTGGGAGAAATGCAAAAGGAGAGGGACGCACAAAAGGATCTTTACCAAAAGATGATGAAGAGATAAATGACTTTACAAGCTCAAATTTCAAATGCTTGATTACAACTATAGTCAAAGTAATTTATAAATATGCACTGAGGTTTTTTATGGGCAGAATTGTTTGTTTATAATCATTAGTTAAGTAAATTTAACGCCGTTATAATAACGGTTTACAAATAATATTTATAATATTGTATGTATGATGAAAACGAAGATTGTAATATCTTCATTAATATGCTGTAAGTGTGTGTATATAACAAAGGCATGTTTGTATTTTTTAATCGAAAGTTAAAGTCGTGAATGTATTTTCATTGCAAGCATTTAGATTTCAAATAAATGTATCTCTATGAAAATCTCAAATGAAATGAAACATGCTATTTTTCTATACACGTATATATTTACACATACAAACCAAAATTTGGTTTGGTTTATTTAATAAAACAGTGTACACAATGGGAATTATGGTGAACACACACATAGGTATTTTTTTATCTAAATAATTAATGAATGTTGGAAACCCAAACAATAAAAGCGAACGTTGGTATATGCAGATAATTAATTGAAGCTTCTAATCTTTTTATTCGTACTCCTCTCGAACATAATGCAGATTATAGTGTGCAATGCATATTGCATACGTTGTAATAGATTCAGTTTGCACAGCTGATATTTACGCTTGGACAAGTCATTGAAGTAAAGTGTGAAGGAGAATGCAAAAAATTAAAAAAGCAAAAGTCGTCCCAAAAGAATTTTTTTCGGTATATATAGCTTTATATGCAAACCAAAGAATATTATAAATATGAAATATCTAAGTGTATAGACATAGACTATAGAGTATTCTTTGATGCAAACAGTTTTTATTTAATTCCGTGAAATATATAGCATCAGAGATAACAATATTCTAACATAAAACAGTTCAGCAAATTTCTGTTTTTTATGAGGAGGATTTGAAGTATATAGTGAATTTTGTTTTGCGTTCTTTTATTGTAGATATTTTGAAATATTTTTCGAGAGTTTCGTGAAAGTGTTTTAGTTCAAGTTTTACCAAAGAGAAAAGGGCATTTTGTTTTACAGAGGGTATATGTTGGATTACATTCCTCAAATACTTCAGTATAGATTTCATTTCACATTAACTATAAATTACAGTCTATATACATGCAACGAAACTTTTGTTACACTTGTACTGAATAAAAGTGTTTTTTTGTACAACACAGGATTAAACATAATAGACTGGACAGGATGAACACTAAAAATGTTCATTTAAAGTTTTAAGGATGACGTTCCTGTAATTTGCATGTGAACCCACGATCAGTTAAGATCGAAAAAAAGGAAAGAATGTGTCAAGATTTCAATCCGAGGTATTTATTTGTACTTGTAAATTATCAAATTATCAATTACTAAATGAACAGATAATGCATTTTTCATGCACATGGTATGTGTAATATTTAATATTTCATTGACATGACATATATATAAAGATGTAAAAGTAATTCAGGTACTTTGTTTCCTTGTGTGTGTTTTTAGCAAATTCATTGTGCACATCTGCCTTTTCATCTTTACGATCCTCCTCGCACTTCGTCTAGATGAGGTTTCAATTATATGAATTAATATTTAATAACCTCTAATACTTCATCATATAAAAGTGTAAAATTGTAGTCATTTTGTATAAGTGAGATCCAAATCATTACCATCCAAATTTGTATCCCAAAATAGACAATCACATGGAGTTACTGGGCTGTTTTCGCCCCAATATGGTTTTGGAAGATCCTGGTTGTTGTTGGTGCAGCATTCGGCTCCTATTGTTGGTGGAGAAATCCTCATTTCCGGTATTTACTTGTACAGTAGACGATGTGAACCATGTCAAGTTCATATTATCAAGTATTAGGAAATTAATTACAAAAACATTTTATTCCTCTTTATTGTATAGGATGGAGGGGGAAGCATATATCCAGTATAAAGCAATGATGATCACTTTAGCTCTACATTTACTCCTACTCATGTTTGAACTTCTAGTCTGTGATAAATTAGAATCCCGGCGACACATATGGATTTTAGTCTTTATACCTTTAATTTTCATTTCTATCATTTCAATTGCAATTTGTATTTGGGCCGTCAAAAATGATCGGTCATTTGATGTAAGTTTTCAACTAAAGAATATTTATATTGAAATAACATTTATTACCCATTAGATACATTTTGACTATCATTTTCTATGTTAAATAAGAATATTATAAGAATGTCCAGCTATCTCCGGTCTGACTAACACGAGTTATATAACTCCCTTTGCAATCAAATCGCACATGCTTTAATGAGACAATAAATGGATTCATAATAATAATAATAATTTTCTATGTATATCCGTTTTCAGCTGGAACTGTTTTGTTCTGTCAATATTCTACAATTTATATTCTTGGCTCTGAGGCTGGACAATTTTATTACGTGGGAATGGGAAGTCGTCTTTGTTCCTCTTTGGATACTTCTTTGTGTATCACTTGTT
Source organism: Gisinianus flammeolus (assembly GCA_034699125.1). Taxonomy (NCBI): domain Eukaryota; kingdom Metazoa; phylum Arthropoda; class Collembola; order Symphypleona; family Katiannidae; genus Gisinianus; species Gisinianus flammeolus. Next base: position 26,317 of record JAIUND010001540.1, on the reverse strand, counting down.
GGGGTTTTGTATAGTATAATATTTGCGGGTATTCTTCTACGTGCTCCGGAAATCAATGCTGAACAAAGAAGAAACTCTACTAGTTCCGCAATCGGCTATACTTTCTTGGTGATACCGATTCTTATATTTCAGGTATAAGCGCGATTAGTTTACGAGGAAGAATACCAACTTTGACACATATACATACTGTGGGTAGACATTTAATCCGGTTCCATTTATTTTCTCTACATGTACTTTGAAGGTCTTACTTACAAACAAATTGGATGAAGAACTCAATCTCAAATATATTGGTGTTGTCTCTCCGCTTTTTCTTACATACACGCAGCTGATACTCATGTCCTTCAGCAATAAACGCAGTAATAAATGTAAGTGTGAAATGATTTCACTATTAAATCCAATTTCATTCTCTTGTGTTATATTGGCTTACAAACATAGATTACTTATCTAGGAACATTGATTAACTTTTTGCATATATTATTTGTTTTTCTAGGGTGGTTCGGAATCAGGAAAAATGTAAACCAACTATTTTCAATCTATAAGCCAACTTTATTTTATGCTACATTCATAGTTCATACACAAATTATTAATTTTTTCGAATTCTTTATTTCAGTTTTGTCATTTTCTCTTCGACGTGTGCCCTTGCTTCCAGGAGTATTGCAATATTTCCTATAGTGTTCAAGATGACGAATCGCCGCGTTGTGTGAATCCTGACAACGGAACTCCAGATGTAGAAATCTCAAGTCGACGCAATGTTATCTCAAAAGTTCATTCAAAACCAGTTGTGCCCATTGTATCTATTGAAATGCCGGATTGAATAGCTCTTTACGAAAGTACTATAGTACTATATATATACTTCGGAGTTAAGTTCCGTATCTACAAATTGAATTGACCAAATTTTGAAAATTTTGTCAATCTATAATCAAACAAAGTGCATCTTGATTCATTATGTTATTCGTATAAAAATAATTATTTAATTAAATTGATGCTACAGTTCTTTTGGCGAATTTAGGTACACTGTCGAGTACCTATTGTGAGTACTGTACATATACTCGAAAAGTTGAATTTGTAGTGAATCGTCCGCTAAAAGTATCCTTACGACAATACATATAATATATATACATCTGTGACTATCAACTTGTGAGCAAGATTCGATGAGAGAAATATGAGTAAAATAAGTAATTGCACGCTTTATTCATGATCGTTATGATTATGTATTTTAAAAAATCATAGTAATATTAATAATATAAATATAGTATTAAATAATATTAGTATTATTATTCAATCAATATTTTATCTGAATTGGAAAAGGCATCAATTTAAAAAATGACATCGTTACGAAAAAATCATGTATTTAACGTTACTAGCGTAAGACATTAAACTTTTTGTTTTAAATTTAACGGAACTGATTGTGTCGGACGTCAGACTGACCTAAATATTAGTATCTACTTACATATATATAAATGTAGATTTAGGCTCATTTAGGGTACTATAAAAAAAATTCGAAATTTAACGGTGGCATTTTAAATTTAGAACGTAGAATCGTTTAAGAGTTTAAACTACCAAATATAATTGTAATTGTTGTTAAAATATTATTTGTACAGATGTTTGGAATTTCAAAGCGTCATATATAGTGTAACGTTAATAATTAGTAACACAGCAGAATTATAAAAGGATCAAATGAGCAATTGTCTTCTCAAAATACCTAGGTACTTATAAATAATAAGCCTTAACACGTAAATAAATATAAAAGAAGGAAGTAATTAAGATTGGTGTATCAAATGTTAATACAGAAAGAACGGAAACGAAAAACTCGTATATCTATAAAGTCTTAAATGATTACATGTGCATGATCTTAAATCTTAAGTAGTTCCGTATATGCAGTTATTCTATTGCTTCAACAGTGATTTCCACCAACAAAAAAAAATGAGTGCTCAGAGTGCCACATGCCCATGTATAATTATATAAATAAAAAATATTGTATAATATGCAGAAGGGTAAAAAAATCATTTGAAATGATTCATTTTTACATGAATCCGTTTTCTCTTTATTGTTGCATCTATTGCATAGATACAATAATTGAATTATTGTATCTATTTACTATAAGAAAAACCCTGCTGCAATACATATATATATGAATAGTATGATACTTCGTTATTTAGTGATTGTGAAATACTTTTAACAACGGATTCTATTACAGAATTTCTATATTAACAAAACTTATAAATGTTATGTATGACATACATTCATATTGAATTATTGAGGCTAGACCTACATACAAAACATATTCTACCAATATAAACGAAAGAAGTACTGTATAATTGGCTCAAAATATACTAGACTTGTATACTGATATTGATACAAACGATTTTGATTGAAATTTTCAATTCCCTAAAATACTTATTACTAATCAGTGATTGGTTCAACTTATGAATTCCTGAAATGTTCTATATCGCTATTTCTTTATCCATGTTGTCTGTATACTTGCACAAAAGTGTGAATCTTTCTTTATTTGTGAGATTCAAGCAAAAGATTGATCATACATGTACTAGTAATAATTTTTCCAACAAAAGAAAGCATAATTATAGCAATCATTAAATTTACAATAATGTGAAAAGACTGAAATCATTTAAATCTACCTGTACAATGTACATAAAATATTATAATTATAGTCGTGTTTTTACTTATTGTTATTGGTTATTCATCAGTGTTACTACGATCATTAATCATTATATAGCTTTACGCTCTGCGGCTGCGAGTAAAAAACTACAAATTTTTAAACAAAAGTTTACCAAATTTAATTTACCATCGTAATCATGATTTATGTATGTACGACGGTTTTTCGTTTTCCGCGAGTCAAAGTTTTGACAAATGAAACTATAAGTACAGTGTATAGAATTCATAATCCATTTACTTATGTACCATGAGTAAATTATTTCAAGAGATATTATGTATATATGTACGTATACTGAAATGTTTAATTATGTGTAAACTTTGATTTCTACTTAAGCACTACAGCATTTATGTCAAATGAATATACGGTCAAATTTACACCCGAGCAAAATCCAGTTTGTTTTTAAATGATAAATCAATAAATATGTTCATGTTAAACAACGGGTTTTGTCTTTTTTAATTGCAGTTTAAACTTTTCATTTATTTCTTGGCATAATAATAATATTATCGACTCACAATCAGTCAATTCAATGCGTAAGTAAAGTTATCAACAATCAGGTTGTACTGAATGTAAAAGTACAACAACAAAGGTATAGTTTTTTTTCATTTTACATTTTGCTTTTCTTATCAATTACATATAATATTTATTCTATATTGTTATTCACATGATATATCATTATTTGATACACAGCTGATTTGATATTGTAAAACTATGCTCATATTTTTCATGTACTAATGACATTCAACAACAATTCGATAAGTTGACATTCTTGAAAAAAATATTATTATTATCATCATTAGAAATTTGAATACTCTCACATTTTACCAAAAAATAGCGACGAAGTCGAAAATTTCTCTCTTTTGCCTCTCTAAATGAAAACTATTCAGTAATAATAATAAATAATTTAAAAGAATTCATACATACTTCCACTTAGACTTATAGTTCAAAGTTTAAAGAAGTAATTCTAATAATACATTTATATAATTTAAATTATTTAAAGTACACACAATGAGAAAATTTCTTTTCGATACGATGGATGAGAGTATAGGTACAAGAAATGCATACATTATATTATTATTGTATATAGACGTAAAAAGAGTTATTCTCTCATGAAAAAGATTACATGACTGACCGAAGTCATCTTCTCCTTTCTTTCGATTTTAAGAGACGTAGGCGTTTTGCTTACCAGAAAATAAATTTTGTTTATAATATAAAGAATTAAATTATCATTCTCATATCAATATTAATTATATTGAATTTTTTTAGTAATGACAATAATTATTATTGTTATCAAGGAGCTTTTATAATAATAGCAATAATCTTACTTTTATGACAAATAGAAAAAATAGTTTAAATCTGAACCAAGGTATAAATTATTCAATCATTTTTGTTATAGGTATGTGTAATTTCTATGTATTATTACTTTTACACTTTTAGTATTATGATAACATGTAGATAGATTATTTATCTATATGAGTAAGCCGTTAAGAAAACCAGCCATATACGTGTTTATAGATTCAGAGTTATAGCGCCTTGAACATTCTCGGCTGTTTCGTAAATACTTTGCTCAATGATTTTAAATTCAAGAGCAAAAACATAAATCATCGGTTTACTTTAATTTAGAATTTTTGGAGAAGTTTAACGATTTTAAATTACTTTTTATCAGTAAAAAAGGTTTAAACTCGCCTTAAAAGCTTCTCCATGTTCTGTTGTCCACGAATATGCAAAAAAGTGATTTAACGTATATGGCTGGTTTTCTGGCGGAGGACCTCAATATTATATTTACTTATTTGTTTATGGGAATTAAAGTTTGTAGCAATGAGCTTTAATGTGACTCAAAGGTATACCCATCAATTTTTCTAAGAACTCAAGCCTTGTCCCACGATCATTCTCCATACTCACATTTCTTTCGAGAATCCGATCAATCATTACGGTACGAGGGACTGTTTCGGGTAAGGTTTTGAGAACATATATGGCCCACTGGAACAATCCCATTGATTCCAGTTGCCCTGCAAAACCAACTGATAAATCTTCAATGAGTTCCGGATCCGAGACATAGCCAAATTGTCTCAAATTATGAAGGAGTAACCAGGATAATTTGTAGTCTAAACAATCTGGATTATTAGCTCGTGGATTGAGGATATTTTTCATGGGGTATCCAATGCAACTGTATGCCTTTAGTAGGTGTATACAGTTATTGGCAATAGAAGAGTCGTGCTGAGAAGGGAAACTGACATCATCTTCTTCATCTCTGAATTGGCAGTGCTCTTGAATCAAGGCTTGGTAGTTAATCACAGCTTCATCAATGGAACATTCAAGTGGACAAATATACCAAAGGTATACAGAAAAATGTTGAAGCCATTCTGAAGTAGTCATTCTTCTTAGATCCATATCGTCCCAAATCGGTAGTCCTGTACAGAGACGATATATTTGTAATAAATCATTTGGAATAAAATCGTCCATGTCTTGATTCATCCATTCTTCCATTTGAAGCATCATGGCTTTTTGACTTTCTCCACAACACTGGGCTAAATTAAGAGCTAAAATAAAATTTCCTTGTTGCACAGCAAGTTCACAGGCTTCATAATGCATTCCTTTCATGAGAAGTCCTTTTAATGTCACATCCTTGGAATCATACAAGTCTCCAAAGAGCATACTTGCATTATTCTTCAACCATTGTCCAAGTCTCACACGATATTCTAATAAAAATCCTTCATCTTTCAATTGAGCTTCAGATAATTCTTCCGATGGCCATAAAATGTTACAAAGATTCCAAAGTTCAAGTTCTTCTTCACAGGATTTCACAGCACAACCACTACCATTGTATCTCTCCAACTTCGTTGATAAATCTGAATCTTCTGTAAATACTTTTATAAGTTCTCCAACGATGCCCTCAGGTCTCAATGTGAACAAATCATTGGGGCATGAAAAATTCATCATGAGTGATAACTGTTTAGTAATTATAGTTGAAAATAAATCCACATCTCCTCCAACATCTCGGCTGCTTGAAATTAGCCGTCTTGGCTTTAACTTTTCAATCTTCAATTGTCCAAAAAAGCGATTAATTCTTGGATAATCTTTACTCTTATTGATGATTCGAACAAAAGAACCAGAAGGACCGAAAGAAATACGATTTCCTCTTCTGTAGTTGGATTGTGGGAATACTTGAAGGTTGAGGAATTTTGATTGTTTCTCTGTAGCATCAATAAATGGAATTTCGTCTCTTTTCCGATGCTGTGGAATTTTAATAGATTGTACCTTTCTAGTTAGAGCAGAACGAGGTGAGGAAGAAGTGGGTTCCGTTGTTGAGGGCATTTGTAATTCCATAAGACCGAAATAGTCTGGTATTTCATCAGCTTTATCTCTCGTTAAATCATAAACTTCTTCCCCGTCATCTGTATTGTACGCTGATTCTATCATCATTCCACCACCAAGTTTTTTACTTGTATCACTTCGTGTACTGGATGGCCTATCAACATAATTTAAGTCATTTGCATGTGGTTCACCAAGACCTCCGAGAAATCCAATGCTTGTTTCTGTAAGGGGTGAGCTGAACATGGGTCTCTGTTCAATAAAAGTTGATTTTGATGGAATAATAGATGAAATAATATTTCCAGTTGAGGCTTCTGATGGTGGTGGCAATTCATCCATGATTAAAGAATGAGTACTTCCTGTAGCTAATTTCAATTGTTGAATGGTTTTCCCACCCAAACCGATTCCTTTAGCTGCTTCCATCCCAACAACTCCTTCATCCTCATCTTCTTCTTCAGGAGCACAAGAGTATTTTGAAAAATGTTTTACCTAAAAAAATAAATAAAATAAAGATGCACACATGTAATAAACACTTAATAAAACAAGTCACGTATATTATTGGGACTACAAAAATTCAAATTTACACATAGTATTTAAGCAATCTACAATTTCACGTACTCGAAATACCCACAAGCCACTTTGTTCATCATAAGAAATGAAATCAGCATTCAATCGGGCACATGACCTCTTCAGTTTTTCTTCATATTTGAGAGCTTTGACCTTTGATGGGATTTTAATGGGATCCTTTGTAACTTTATCAATTGGCCAAACTCGCTCCAAACGAATTTCAGCCGGAACATTTATACCTTCTCCTAGTGGAGGTTTGTTATTATCGTCTGGGTAGACAACAACTTCTTTATGGCGAAATAAAACTGTTGATAAAAATAATACAAACACCGAAAATGTATATTTGAGTGACAGAATTAAAAAGTATGTAAAGGTGAGTAGAGGTGTATATATAATTAAATATAATATATTGTGTGCATTCTTATATGTAACATAACATGGTATAAAATAAATACGTATAGACTGCTATCATGACATGAATAAATAATTCATGGTTTTTACGTACCTGTTTCATTAATATCAATATTCGCAACGTTGACTACATCCAAGAAACGAATTTGCCCAAAATTATGTCTTCCAACAATGAATCCACGAACAAAACAATTTCCATGTGCGTCAGTGAGCAAATCTAGTTCTTTAGTATCCGGCTGTATGTAATAGCCAGCACGGGTAGACTTGACACCACATGGATGAGCACCATCGTAAGAATTGTTGGGAGGTTCATAAACAGTATCATTCCGAGGATCTGAATGATAACTGTCATTTCCATTGACAATGTGATTGTTCACAGCAAGATAGAAAGAGTCTGACGGGCTTGCAGAATTTACAGTTTCATTTAAAATCCCAGACTCATTTTGTGGAGACGACTCGTCAGCATCTGACTCTACAACAGAGATGTTTGATACATTGTGAGAGTCATTGAGACGGCTTCCATCTCTCGAATCTCCACTTCCACGAGAGTAATCTTCTGGTCCATTCGAAGTATTAAAACTAGAAGAATTATTCAAGGAATAACGAGAAAATCCTCTCAAATTTTTCAATGTCAACTTTTTAACGGATGTCTTGGGCGACAAAATATCGATAGTTGTTCCTTGATCTTCTTCTTCAAATCCATCGAAAAATGGGTCCTATGAAATCAATCATAATTATAAAGTTTTGTATAAAATTTGTCCTTCATAGTAATAGTGCTACAAGATTTTTTAGCTCAAGCACTCAGCCCAACATAATTTGTACTATGTGCACTTACTTTTAGTAAAGAATTGTTTTTTGGTGCTGGAAATGTCAAATTCTTGATAGCTCCTCCACTACTAACATTCAAGCTCGTAGATGTTTTCCTTCTCGAAGCTTCTCTAATTTGCCTCTGAGCAACAGGATTTGTTGGTTTTGTCATCTCTTCTAAGCTTCTATTTGTCTGAATAAAGTAATGTACAAAGTCTGATAAAGTTTTGTAATTTATAATACCTATACATACTATAGTTTACGTTTGTCATTATAAACCATTTATAATAAATTTATGGTTATTACAAGTACTTTAAAAGTGAAACCTTTCCACTTACGATTAAATTGTAGAAAAGTGGATAATCTTTATAAGGTGTTGTGCCGAAAGGAACTGAACTACTACTGCTGACATTGAAATTAGGCTGCACATTCGCAGCACCCATAGTATTTAATGGATTTCCAAAAAGGGATAAGCCAGAGGTTGCTGGTTGACTACCCAAAGAAAAATTAGTTGCTCCAAATCCAGTATTAGTTATGGAAGAGCCAAAGTTGGTTGTAGTATTTGTTCCAAAAGATGGGAAACCTCCAGCAGTTGTTCCGCTTGAACCGAATGCATTTCCAGCTGAAAAATTTAAACTTGCATTTGACGTTGGGTTACTAAACGAAAAAGCTCCTGCACCACCTATTATAAAAAAATCATCATTATTACTCTTTTATTTCATATCTACTATATTTTTGACTTTGTTTTTGTTTTGACGGAGATGGGAATTTTGAGGGGGGAATAGAAAAGAAAATCGTAGTTGGCTTCTCACCAAAAGGTGTTTGAGTAGCTGGTTGTTGTTGAAAATTTCCAAAACTAAAGGCTTTATTTTGTTGTTGATTAGTACCAGAAAAAATGCCGGTTGTTGGTGTACCCCCAAAAGGAGTTGTATTCGTAGGGGCTCCAAAAGCAGTTGTAGGTCCGCCAAAAAGTGGTGCTGGTTTATTAATTGCTGTACTGGTAGCAGTGTTAAATCCACCAAACGGAGTTGATGTAGCTTGTGTCGTCAAGGGTTTCGCTCCAAAAATACCCATATTTGGTTGCTGTAAACGAGTGTACCAAAAAATTAAAAATTTGTAGACTGCATTTACTTGCTAAATGCTTAATTAATATTAATGATACTTAAAATGCTTTAAGTTTATTTAATTTAATTTAATTCATGTCATTTCTTTGACGAAAATACGTACCTGATTTATTGGTTGCTGAGTAGGCTGAGAAAATCCAAATGAATTTCCTAAACCTCCAGCAGTTGAAACAGGATTGCTACTAAACAAACTTGTAGGTTGACTTGTTGCCGTATTAAACGAAAAAGGAGTATTACTTCCAAAACCACCAGTAGTAGGAGCACCAGTAGTAGGGAAAAAGCTAGTTTGTGGTTTTGGCTGTTGTAGTCCGGAAAATAAACCTGATAAAGACAATAATACAGATTATAGTATTCAGTATTTTATTATTATTATCTTTATGATTTTCTTTTTATATTTATTTATAAATACACAAAATAATGCAATTACCTCCTGTGGATGTTGCACCAGCTCCAAAAGCAGTAGTTGGTTGACCAAAAGTTGAAGTGGCGGCTGGATTTTGATTCATAGAAAAAAGTCCTGCCGAGGCTTGAGGTTGACTTCCACCAAACACATTGGACTGTTGAGAAGGTCCTTTCCTTCCCAATTGATAATCTTCTAATCGGAGTTCTTCTAATGATTTATTTTCATATTCTTTCATACATGTGATACATTGATTTCGTGTACTTATTGGTGAGGGCACACCATTCCTCATCATTGTATCACTTCCAGTAATTGGACTAAATTGGACGGATGTTCCAGTTGGTTGTTGAGTTTGTCCTGCATACAGTAAAAATGTTTAAACATATAGGTATAACAATGAATTGTACAGTAAATACAAGAAGATAACTTGAATCAAGAATATATACATATTATTATTTTACCTGCTGCTGAAAAAGGGCTCACTGCCACTGTACTACCCCCACTAAAGAGACCACCCGTTCCAGTTCCGGAAAGCCTATTAGGCTGTCCAAACATTGTTGATGTTTGTTGGGAAGATCCAAAAATATTGCTAGTCGCTGGTTTGGGTTGATTGAAACCCCCACCAAAGATGTTTGATGTTGCTGAAGTTTGAGGTTGACCAAAAACATTCGTGCTAGGTGTAGAGCTCGCAAACCCGCCTTAAAAAAAGACAATTTGTTGGTAGTAACTTGAAAACTTGAAATATGTGTGTATTCAAAATGTTATGATTGAATAAGTACCACTATTAGCAGGGGCTCCAAATAAAGATGTTCCTGTCATCCCTGTACTTGGGAAAGTTGATGTTGCTGGTTTATTGGCCAGAGGATTTTGACCAAAGGTCCCTATTATAGTGAATTAAAAAATTAGATTATTTAATTAAAAGTTGTAAAGATTTTTGCTAAAAATCATTAGTCATTAAAATGCAACGTTTCCAATAAAGGTTTCAGAACATACAAGAACTCAAATTAGAAAGGAACTATAATACCAAAAATAAATATAACGTTTTACAGAATTTTGATAGAATTTTGAATCAATTTTTTTTATGATGAGTATGTAAATGATTATGTCTGAATCGGATGAAATTAAAAGGACTATCAATATTATTATAATTTCAATTATATATTTTTTAACTCACCAAAACTGGAAGAACTTCCGAAACCTCCACCACCAAACATTGTAATTGCATGTAAAACAAAATAAATCTAAATCAAACTATACACACACAACACTTTATACACACGTTGTTGAGGAACACTTTACTTGTATCAAAAGCCAATAATTTTTCTATTATCAGTACTTTGTCATAATTATTTTAATATACTTCCATTTAATTCTTCTTCGTACGATTTTGACTGGAACTCACAGTTAAATATAATTAGAGAAAAAAGTTAGTGGCCCATATAAAGCACGTTAAAAAAAAATTCTCTCAAAATTCAAACTGACTGAATACACGAACGAGTGAGTGTACCCTGTTTTAACGCTATATATATTTTTTAATACATACTAAATGCGTCTCTCTTTCTTCACGGCGGAGTCCTCTGTGATGTGTGTTTTCATTGAATGCCGCTGTTAATACAAGACGAATTTTTTAATGAACATGCCAACAAAATACGTTTCTAACGTTTGTTTTGTTATGTATTTATAGTATTTATACCCATTTAAGATTGTAAAATAATAATGCAATAATGAAGGTAGGGTGACCAGGTGTCCTCTTTAAGCTTCAAGGAGGACACTAAATGTCCTCTTTTTTGCGAATTTTCAAGCTTACACTAGATAAAGCTGGACATTTTTTTACTCTACACTAGATAAAACAGACAAAGATTTTCTTTTAGACTAGAAAGAATGAAGAAATTTTTTGCCTGACACTAGATAAAATGGAGAAAAAAATGCCAACTTACACTAGACAGAATTGCAAAATTTCAAAAATCTGGTCATCCTAAATGAAGGATTGAGTATAACAGCATTTCTAATAAAACTCCTCTGTCAACAGATTCGTATATAGGTTCATATTTTTATTTCAAATATGACATGAACATTTTGCAGTGTGTTGTGGTTTTTTTAGTAAATAATAAGTATTTATTTATATAATCATGATTATATAGAATAGAGCATTTGATACTCTTTTTCTTAGTACTTGTACAACATACTTACATTGTAGTATAGCTGCTACGATTGAAATTGTTTCTTTTGTATTCTTTTCAAATGATAATATAATAGTAGATAAGTAAATACTTACTTAACTAATAATAATAATTATTATTAATCAGATAATAATCAATTGTTTTGTTGGAGTATAGTACATTTTACTTATACTTGTAATATTTTTAATAAAAGTAAATAATAAGTATTATTCTAATTGTAGTTCAATACTTACTTAATATAATAATAACAATAGGAAAGGTAAGACATTACAAATTCAATTTTGGAGTTTTCCTTCATCAACTTCTTCTTTGAAAATTAATTGTCAATTAATTTATTACTTTTTAGCCTTCAGAAATAGAGTACCAAGCAATATAATATATATATAGACAGTTATATAATATATATAGTTTTCTTATTTTTTCAGAATCGTGGTTTTTTCTTTCTTTCAAGATACATTTTCAGTTTTTTTTTCTTCTTTCTTATATTTACTTACTTTCTTGATCTTCTTCTTCTTTCACATTCATTCATTCAAGACGCAAAGGGCAGGAGAGCGAAGAGAGAGAATCCTCAGTTAGAAATATGAAATTCTGGATGGAAATTATGATTCTGAATGAAAATTAGTTGTAATTTTTGAAGTAGATGGTAGATTGTAGAATAAATTTTGTTTTTTTGTTTTACTTATTTAAAGATCTTATTGTTGTTTACACTCAGGATTCTTCGCATCACCTTTTCGTTGGGCACGACGCGATCGATTTTGACCAGCATTAGGACCGTCACCATCCTCATCGTCTTCCTCTTCATCATCACCATCTCCCTCTTCCTCCTCTTCTTCCTCATAGTCATCATCTTCTAAAGCCTCCCCTGTGAAATAGAGTACGGCCCTTGGAACTATTCTCTCCCGAATGTACTGTCCAATTTCAAAGTCATTTGTCAAACGGATCTGAGTCTCATCATCCATCTCTGCATCACGATCATCTGGAACTGTAGTATATAGTAATATTATTATGAAGAAAAAAACAAATGTTATACATTATAGTTGTCATAAACATTCATGTACATAAGTACATGTATTTTTTACAGCTATAAATGAATAAATTATTACAGTTTCCAATTAATTTACTATTATTACCTGCTGGAGGAGAAAAGAAATTGAAGAAGGATGCTTGATCCACAGGTTTATTCACAGTTCTAATAGATCCCTTCTGCTTATGTTTCTGCTTCTTGCGGATCATTTTTACAGTCACATTTTTCCCTTTGGCCCAGTCAATATGACAACCAGTGCATTTGACAATCTCTGGTCCCTCAAATGAAAAAGGATTCTCATCTTCCAATTCACATTTCATTTCATATGTTTTAGTTAGTACTTCGTTAGTGAAAAATTCATTTGGTGAGAAATGAAATTCAAGGACGAATCCCATGGGTTCAGTTGACATTTTAACTTTAATATCTTGCAAATTCTTCAAAATGGGCTCGTCATAGCTTTCAGTAATATCAGCCAGCATCTCCACATTACCTAAGTTGTTATAAAAAAAAATATTATTTTGACAGTGATAAAATTCGGATTTGCGAACGTACATGAGCATGAGGCGATTGCAGTAAAAGTTCTTGTAGTACAACCCATAGTATTGTTTCATGATTGATATAGCATCATTTCACACGTATTATTCGTATAATAAACCATCATTCTTTATTGTTACTTACGGAAAATTGTTAGCCAGAATTCTGGGATCCCAGGCACTTTCTCAGCATCCTCTTTACCATCCTTCTCACCATCTCCTAATTTTAATCCTCCAACAGTTTCTGCAAGGTCCGCTTCCACTTCCGAGTCTGAACCACCAACCTGAAGGAATTCATAGAATAAAGAATACAATGGAGTGGTGTATCACACGAATATCTCATAGTTGACATACAACTAGCTGTAACCAGTACTTAATTCACAAAATGTCTTGCTAAAATAAAGGAATACGTCCAATAAAATAATACCAGTTACTTACAAAGTCACATTCATCCTCGGCTGGTTCATATTTTCCACTTATAATCTCCAATCTCTTCTCAAAGTAAGGCTGATATTTGGGTAGATATTTGCACTCCAATGTATGCATCTCAGCATAAAATTGTGCTTCAACCTTTGTTACGGCAACTTGAATTTTTTTGAGTGCCTTAATACGTCGTCTGACCTCCAATGGGAGTGACTCGACGGAAGGAAGCTCATCAGGATCATCTGCATTCAATCCTCCTTTGACATCAACTTCAATTGCTTCCTCTTCTTCTCCGGAATCCTCCAAATCCCTATCACCTGCATCCATATCAAGTACTTGCTTCTCAGGATCCGCCATAATTTCTTGTCTTGTTCTTGTTCAACTGATAATTTATATTTATTGAAACCTGTAAATAAATGAAAATAAGTAAAAGCGTTAATAAAAATTTTCTTCCTCGTTACAATGTACAAACGGACATGCATGGACTCCATGTCACATGGAGGGAGAGCAAGATGAACATAATTCCTTTGTGAGGAAAACGGACCTTCATCAAATAAACTTAAAACACTCGTTCAACACAACAAGCAGATATTTAAATTATAAAATATCAATTACCTTATTTGTGGAGAGTATTTAATCTTTTTATGAAAATTTGAGTCACTTTTCCAACTTTTTTGATAAATTTTCTCACGACGATCGTAAAAAGTTCGATCATCCACACTTTCTGATTCAAACTTGAGTCGCCGGCGAGGATTTAGTTTACTTTATGGCCACTATCACGAGCGCTTGGTGGAGCTATAACGAAAAAAAATAGCTATGTAATAACTAATATTCGAATCAAAATTAAGTAATTGCAGTTAGATTAACAGGCAGTGGTTGGGAAAGTAGAAGATTTTTTTGTGATTCACAGCATGCATCCCCATATAAAAAATTCCGTGTACAATTTTTGATTTTAATAACACGGGAATTTTTTTTAAATGACGCTATAGTAATCTCGTTTAATGTTCAATTATCCCACAGTTTTATATTTTTTGTATTGACCTTCATGACAGATATTGGTCAACTTTTGTTCCGGGGTCAACCCTCCCAAAAAATTGCTTTGACTGTGAGAAGTTTTTGGAATAATTTAATTATTACTTTTGGGTACAGTCCGGTATATAGTTTAAAATCCGTGAAAGTCGTGCTGAATGTAGTACATACTATGTACATATTTGTACAACATTGCCCGTATTCAAGGAAGGGAATCCGTTGAGGTCATATGAATTTCGTGAGAGACTTGACCTGGACAGCGTGTTTTTGACTTGTCTTTGAGAGAACTTCAAGTTTGTTCGACGTCTATTTATACCTTTGTTAATTTTTTCAGATTTTTATAATTTTATTTCGGCCCTAATAAAAGTAATAATTATCCTCGAAACTACTGGCTTGACATTATGTTAGGAAGGGGTATCTATCTAGGTACATACATATATACGCTACGAATGATGGGACAAGAGAGAGATTTTCATACAGACATTCTAAAAATAGTTAAGTTAAAATACATGCATATGACCACGCATATGAGTATACAACTATAGTACTTATGTATTATTATTTCATTATATATACCATATAAAAATGTACGTATAGAAAGCCACCTTGACTCATTTTACTAGCTGCACTTTAATAGCTCTCTCTCGTCGTTTTTAACTAATTTTTTTCCTTATAGTTATTAACATTCATTATATGATACCCGGTTCTTTCTTTTTTCAGTAGTATAGTTTTTCAGTTAGTTGCACGAATCATATATTTACATACATACCAATAATAAAATTTGTTCTTCTTTGTTGCTCAAAGAAAAAAAACTTACTTTATTATACTTGAAATGCTTGCCATTCACTTTGATACATATAATATCATAATATGTACATTATGGTTCATCTGTAACCCCGAGTAAACATTTACTCGCATGATACAAAATGTGTATACGGGTAACAACCCGTATAACACGTCATCTAAAACTTGCAAAATATTGTATACATATGTGTTACCTTCACATATAGTAAAAAAAACACTGGAATCTTTCTACATATAAGTAATAAGTATAGATAAATACCTATGTATAAATACGGTATGTATAAATATGTTGACAAAAGAGCCTGATATTCATACTACATGCATGCACTCATGTAAACTTGCCAGAGATTTTCACGGAAGTATCTACTGTATTTTATTTCTATAGGAGGCAAAAAGAGACGAGAGAGATAGGAAGAGGAAAAAGAAGAGACTAACTATGTATATAATATATTATATACATACATGAAAGCAAAAAGGAAAGGAAAAGCTATAGAGCTAGACGATGTGGACTCGAAAAAACATGAACGCTTCTGCTTATAATAATCTACATACATATATATATTTACTTGAAACTAAAAGAGACCCAGCTCAACGGGAAAAACTATGAATCTTTTTTTCTCCTCTCTTTTTCTAGATATATTCACGACGTTAGTTCCCGTGTATCATCTCTTCAGATCACACACACACAATAACAAAATCAGACTTCCGTCTAGTAGGTACATACAACAACCTACAACTTTGTAACCTTCTTCTGCTTCATCCTTCCATTCAGCAGTTTATATTATATTCCTTTAGTGGATTTTACAAGTTTTGAAATTGAATTTGAAATCTCTAAATAACAACTACTGTATAAATTAATGATATCATTATAATGTCGGTGATTCAAGCCTAAAACTCTGTTTTACACAAACGATTCCCTCGCGAATTCTCAGAAATTATTTAGAAAAATAATCAAATCTTGTTTCACATAATACTAAAGATTAAAAATATTTTCAAAAAAAAATCTACTCGAATCTCAACACAGGTGAATGAGGAAGGTTATAATTTACAAGTATTTGTGCTACACTATATAATACTGCAAGCTGAGAGTTTGCTATCAGTTTTTATGTGCTGTTTATTGTGCTTTCCTTGCTCTCTTTTTCTCGTTGTACAAAAAACAACAGGACGGATGTACCTATAATATGGTCAAAGTGAATAGTCGACAAAAAAAACGTAAAAGGAATATCGCAGTAAGTATAAGTGCAAAAAGTTATTGTAACTAACTGCTTTCTTACATCGTTTTCATTAAATTCGAAAGTCGGAGAAAGTCTACGCGTTCCCTATTCTCCCTCGCTCTCTCTCTCCCTGTTTGACCGACTTAATCTACAATATAGATATAGATACAGTTAAATAATTTAAATAATAAAAAGTGTAAGGTGTGAGAAATTACGATTAGTATTTGTGTAAACACGGAAATCCAGAGAGGGGAGTTAAAAATAAAAATCGGACAACGAAGGATCAGAAAAATAGGGAAACGATGTCGTCGCCAAAGGATTTTCACATTGATGCAGTGTACCCAGAACCTTTGTCCAGATTAAGAAGACCAATAAATGACCATTCGTCATCTGCGGCTCACCGAAGACAAGTTAAAAAACAACTTCATCGTGGTAGTTCTGGTAGATTTCGAACTCAACCCGTCACTTTCCATGAAATCAAGGTTGGTTGGATTTTTTTTTGTTCTTCTTTCTTTTCCTATATTATGTGAATGTGATTAAATTTAAGTAGGTACATTATCCATAAATACATCATAAATTGGTCATAAATAATTTCTGCAACCCATTTGATCACATATTATGTAAATATATACGAGTCGTATAATACGACAGGGGAAGAAATTTCAATGTTGTGGTGTATAGTTCACACACACACACACTTATCTTAAAAATATATGAGCTATAGTTGTATGTACGAGTAAACATTTTATGAATAGGTATGCTAACTAATGTGGGCAATAAATCACACACGGTCCATAAACAATTTAAAGATGAATGTCTTTGCTGAGAAATTGATTTTCAAATTTTAAATTCAAATTCTGCTGTATACTGCCTGGAGCTGAAAATTGGCAATATAATCTCGCATGTACAAATGTGCTAAATCTTCAAGTCTCTTGATTTTTTGCAGTCATAATAATTATCATTTTAAAAATAGAATAATATTTTTAGACATTTCACATGCTAATTGCTCTCTCATTTTTTCTGAAAAAAAAAAAGTTCCCACCTGCATAATTACAAATAAAACTTAAAGCTGATCCAGCTTTTTCCAGCTTTCTTTTTACTGTAACATAAAATGTATTTTTTCATTTTCAGCTTGTAAATGTGTTTTTTGTGATTTCTTATTTAGTTCTTCATTTGAAAAATTTTACGTTTGAAATCATGCTTTTCCTTCGACGAATATAGATCAAAACTGAAAAAACACTACCAAATAAATTTTCCTTTGTGTATAACATTATTATCACTTGAATTTCTTTTCAATTTTCTTGATTTTTTCTCTTGCAATTATGCAAAAAAAAAACTATAACTCATAAACATAAAAAATCAAAAAGAACGCAGTGAGTTGAATTTGAAATGGAGTGTAGTGCAAAAGCAGATCATTAAGGAAAGTGGGGGGCTGAAGGCTATCCTACATATACCTATACACACTGAAAACAGTGTACACTGATGTGCATATAGTACTGCTGTATATACTGATATTGTATACAGTCGAATAGATTCAAATTCAAATAAAAATGATCTGATGACTCTTCGCTTGAGACGACATTTATACAACTATAGAATATTTTTGAAAACGTTTACAAGAGAGACACTCAACAATAGATACAGAGATCTGTATATATGTATAGTTTAGAGACGTAGACATGTCTATACTTTATTTTGTGTATACACATACAAAAATACAAACATACAATTAGTGCAGTCGGTTGTCGGTTAGTTGGAAGAATTTGGAAATTATATAGCAGCTCTCATGGCCAAGTGATGAGTTGAGTGGGCGAGTAAACATTTATACTCTAAAATAGAATTCTCTATCTCTCTCTCTCTCTTGTTTTGTCTTGTCCACATTCTTTTTTTCTTCGGGACAGACATGAGGATGCAATATCAATGCTATGTCCTTACTTTTTTTCTAGGCTCTCCCATATATCTATCTCTTTCTCTCTCTATCTCTATCTCTTTCATATTCTCTTTTAAATAAAGAATATGTATGTCTGTTTATGTTTCTGGCACATATGGCATATGACTATGACGTTGTGTAAATTGTGAAGGTAGTTGGAATACATAGTACATACGATATGCATGCATAAAAAAGCATGTGCTTGTATTTGTAAGGTGTACATGTTTTTAGTCCTTAACCGTAAAGCCTTAACGTTGTTTAGAATGTTGAAATACCATGAAAGAAAAACTCGGTGAGGCTTGATAGAAGTTGTGTAGACTATAAAGAAAGACAACTGCTATTTTCTTTTGTATACACACTTCTTTGCGGGCAGTCATCATGTCAAAATTGTAATAGAACAAGTCACCGCATATATGCATGACCTTTTACATTGCCAACTAATTTTCCTCTTCTTCTTCTTCTTCTTCTTCGACTTTATTGTTTTATACATGTGTGTATATTTGGATTCGAAATATAAGTGTGTAGACATAGACATACTTAAAAATATCGATATCAGGAGCAGAATATGTCAAAGGCCGTGTTAAAATATTTACATATTACATTTTTCTACAGATAATCAGTATACACATTGTCTTTTTTTAAACTATGTAATATAATATCTTTGGACTTGGAATTTCTATTATTAAATTTTATATTTCATTCTTCTATTATTATTTTATTTTTGTTTTTTGTTTTACTTAATACATATAGGAAGTGGATGAAGACAATTTGGGAGATACGGACACTGTGGAGACGACAGGAAGTGCTGGAGCCATTTGTAAATCTGAATCCGATTTAAAAGCAAAATTTGAACTTTTCTATCGATCCATAACAACTAATAATGAGAATCATCCGAATCCAAATGTTGTCACACCTTCAACTCCAACGGCCATTACAAGACAACAGCCTCTACCACCTAGTAAATTAGCCACATTAATAGACAATAATTTTTCAACAACAACAACAACGACGACATCATCAACGAATACCAATTTAAATAGTACCAGCAAAACTCCTTGTTCTACTACCTTGGACTCGGAAACGTCTGTAAATCCTTCATCAGTTATTGAACTCCCTGGATCAACTGATATCATCAGCCCTCCGTCACCAGTAGTTGTACAACAACGGACACCAAAAGAAATCATGAGTACCTCCTCATCCGCCGCTGTAGACATCCCTTTTAATCCCAAAAGTCGACCGTCATTATAATCAAGTGACTCCTCTCCATTCATTCATTCATTCAGTCATTTAGAGAAAATCGTAATCGCCATCAATTTATGAAGTCATTTATATAGTATTTAAGATTAAGACACTTTATGTTTTATGTTTGAAAAAATTTGGAAAACAAAACAACGTTGTCTTTTGTCTTGCTTAATTGTATTAGGTTAGCTTATATAATTTACTACTTTTATTCTTGCTTTGTCAGTAATCAGTGTGTTGTACGCATCCCAGATATTTCGCCAACTCAAGCTGTATGTATAGCTTCAATTTTATTAATTTAGTAGGCGTAAATATATGGGTTTGACTAAAGTATACCTACTACTAAATTCTATAGAATAGGGAATTGATTTATGGGAATGAGGAAATACCTGCGGAAAGAAGTAGTGCAGACCTATAGAGTGTTATTGTATGCGGCAGAAAATAAAAAAAACCAGTGTACATGGCTTTCATTCCAATTTGAAAGTTTCAGATGAGAAAAGGAGTTTATAGGAACAGATTTATTTTGTATTCTCTCAAGATTTAGAATAACAAACAAGAAAAATCGGTGTCGATTGAAATTCAAAAATAATTGAACTATATACATGTATACTTTTCTGTCGGTTTAAGTAAACAGTATGAGACATTGAAAGCTTTCTCCGCTCTTACATACAAAGTGTGTGTAGTGTACTGACACGTTCACAATATGAAATATCCTTTGGCATTTCCGCTTGACTGTCATTAAGAAAAAAGAAGGATTTGAAATCTTTTGGGAAATCTTGTGACTTGTGACTTATACTTACATATGACTAATCCTGAATAATACTGAGCCAAAGAATCGATATTTGATATTTCAATGTTAATGGTAAGATGTGTCAAGTAGGTACTTAAGAAGGTGATGAGAGTCCCGAATCTTATTCATATATACTTGTACAGTTTATTCAGTTTTTTGTTTTTAGCCCGATTACTATTGTATTTGAAAGGGTTTAAGTTTGAAAACTACATATACCTATATGCCTATATGTATATCATATTATTAATATGTATATGTAGGTAAGTTAAGGAAGTTTAGTGCTTATAAAGTTAGCATACTTTACAAAAATACTGTTAACATTTGTGCTGTGCACATCTAATCTCCTATCGTATATGTATAGTAATTGTAACTAATGATACAATAATTACTATATTATTCTCATGAAAAGTACCAATGTAAATATTAAAAAGTATATAATATCTTCCCGTATTTTTATACTGATGTATCTAATAATCCATGTTGTCCTTACTTACATGCAAATTATCAGGAGACTCTTTTATTACAAAGGTTACTAGTCATTCGATAGTCATGAAAATTAAATATTTATTGTAGGCAAAATATCAATCCCACCGCATGTCCATGTGTTTACATATGAGAGTTCATATGACTGAATGCCAAAAACAAAATATAACTGTCGAATCTATATATGTATAAGAGACAGTCCAAAATACACTGTATTATATATATACAATATAAATCAAGTTATAAGAATCTATGTGGTATATGTGTCTTGGTCAAGTCAAATGAAATTTAAACTTGTGTGTAAATATTATAAAAAGTGTAGATTTAAACAAATTTACAATATAAATCTAGTTTTTTTTTCAATTTCAAGAAACATGATTTACGTATATGATGCTTAGTTTTCGTTACTTAAATCATTAGCCTTGAAATGAGAATGAATAAAAAATGATAAACCTTTCAATTACGTACACAATTTTTCCACATATTTATAACTAAACAAACTAATTTACAATTTATTGAGCATTATCCGGCATCATGTGTGTCTTGCACTTTCCCATCACATGTCTCATTATACGGAAAACATTGCCATTTTCCCTACGGTACAGAGAAAGAGAGAGGCCGCAGACTGTAGTGTAGTTAAAATTACAACTAATGACAAGTTGTAGATGATTTAAATGTTTCTTTGTAGCATGATTCATATTTCTTCAAGCCGTCTCAACTAAATTAAAATTCCAAATTCTACCATGATTTTTTTTATCAGTGAATACTTACATGGTAAAGGTTATAGAAAGAATCTCTCTCTCTCTGCATTAATAGTACAAGTCCTGTAAGTATTTCAGTATATATTTCGAATACACGTGTTCATCGGGGCAATGCTACTGTGCAAATGTACATGTAAAATGATGCGAATACATCGTTATGGTGAACCGAAGAAGACTATATGTACGATTTGTCTGTGAAAGCAAAGCACCATAAATATTATAGATTATTATTAGCTATAGAGGTTGCCACTTTGAATTTTTTGAATGTTACACTTTGTCTTTGACTATCCATAGTATAGACGAGTGTGTGTCTGTCTCAGAGCAGATACTCTGAACTGGAGTATTATATCTGTAATCCATGATCATCGTCTTTTCCCTCGTCATATACTGCAAAAAAAGCGAGTGAGAGAGAGACAAACTCCAATAGTATATATTATGGTACAAGTCATCAGTTTACCATTTCACCATTAGTCAGAATTAATGACTGTGTCCCATGTACATAAAAGTATTTTTTTATGGTGCATATCAGAATAATATATTGTAATTAAATTAAAACCTCCCACAATCATTGATAATTCCAGAAATAAATATAGATATAATAATAATATTATATATCTTTCGTACTTTCGTGATTCTGAGTCCACAGATGAGAGTTGAGTATATACGCAGAGGAGTCGGCTTTTTCTTTTGGATTTTGGCAGTGACAAACGTGCTCACAGCCGAATAATGTGTCTCTTGCCCTCATCTATCGTTTGTGTATAGATATTACAGAATATATTTATCAGTTATTATTCGGGTTTTTTTGCGTATAGTAATAAGTCATGGAAAGTGATTCTCATTTAGTTATTGTTTCATAGAGATTGAAGGAAAGGTCATGTAATTTCATGAATGTAATTGCAAGCACTAATCATTTTATGGGAATTTGAGTGAAGACTTTGTTTTATTCGATATCGATATATTGGATTTATTTTTTTCAGTTTCTTTCCGTTTCTCTGTTGAATTCTTGACACATTTTTGCATGCCATCAAGGATGGGCAAAAGGCATAAAAGGCCTTGTGAAATAATTCAATGCCTTTTTTTTGCCTTTTTTTATTCGAATGCCTTTTCGATGCCTTTTTTTTTATTCGCGATTGCCTATAAGGCAATTTTATTTTTTCAATGGAAAATTGATAAATACGAATTTAAATATATCGCCATCATTAAATATGATCCTCCCTGGTTCCTAGGGTAAAAAAATGTGAGGAATCCGAATCCGACTTCGGAATTTGAAAATCAGAATTCTAACTCCGAATTCGGGAATTTCGGGGTTTTCTTCATCTTTTGTCATTTCATTTATTGTTTTTTTGTTTCTGGAGTAAAAAAATATGAGGAATTCGAATCCAAGATCAGAATTTCAAAAATCCGAATTCTAAAATCCGAATTCGGGAATTTCGGGGTTTTCTTCATCTTATGCAAATAAATTCGTTGTTTTGGGGGTTCTGGGGTAAAAAAGCACGAGGAATCCGAATCCAACTTCGGAATTTCTAACATCCGAATTCGGGAATTTCAGGGTTTTCTTCATCTTGTACAATTTAATTAGTTGTTTTTTTGTGTATGGGGTAAAAAATATGAGGAATCGGAAACAGACTTCGGAATTTGAAAAATCCGAATTCGGTCTTTTCGGGATTTTTGACCTGCGTTCAAAATGTTTTTTGCTTCTAAGGATTCTGGGGTAACAAAGGAGAAATCCGAATCCGATGTCAAAATCGGATAAATCCGAATTCGGCGTTTTACCCTGGATTTCAAGCAATATAATGAAAGTCTCTGGCCATGTCTAAGCTTTCGCGGCCATGCCTTCAGTTTTTTTGTTACGATCCGCTCCCGGGTTTTTGATACTCCGCATACAGGGATTTTTAGCGTGAAAACTTTTGCATTGGAACTCGTGTTCATATTTTTTAAATCTTTTGATATTCACATGTGGTACTCACAACAGAGTTGAACCATCCTTAAAATAGAATCGGTATTCGAATTCCTCATATTTTTTTACTCCAGAAACAAAAAAACAAAAAATGAAATGACAAAAGATGAAGAAAACCCCGAAATTCCCGAATTCGGAGATTTAAAATTCGGATTTTTCAAATTCTGAATTTGGATTCAGATTCGTCATATTTTTTTACCCCGGAAACCAAAAAACAACGAATTTATTTGTATAAGATGAAGAAAACCCCGAAATTCCCGAATTCGGAGTTAGAATTCTGATTTTTCAAATTCCGAAGTCGGATTCGGATTCCTCACATTTTTTTACCCTAGGAACCAGGGAGGATCATATTTAATGATGGCGATATATTTAAATTCGTATTTATCAATTTTCCATTGAAAAAATAAAATTGCCTTTAAGGCAATATTTGCCTTTTATTTAAAAAAAGGCATTTGAATAAAAAAGGCAAAAAAAAGGCATTGAATTATTCCACAAGGCCTTGTATGCCTTTTGCCCATCCTTGCATGCCATGAATTGCGGGGAAATCTTCAAGTAAATCAAAAAGTAAGCACAAAAATATAAATGAAGCATTCAAAAAAATGGTAAGTTTGTTGGCAGCGGTGACCTTTAGTTTATTTTTTTCAGTTTGGATGAAACCCACACAGCCCACACGACGAAATATACAGGGAAAAGTTTTCTCAGAAAACACACAGATGCTTGCAGTTGATCTATACTATTCTGGGAAATCAGTGGTCATTAAACTTGTTTCTCCCTATGTGTAAATGTGTATGTGTATGTGTATGTGTATAAAAGTGCTACTGCATCATGGGTAGAAGATGACACTTTGTAAAACCTGAGTTTCTATACTCATTACTCATTAGCCATAATCTATAATACAGATCTTATCCAGGAGGCTAAAATCATCCACTCAACTTAAATTCTTCGTTTATGAATTTTTTTTCGCAATTTCAATGAATTTTCTTCAGTTTTTGTTAAGTGATATTTCTATGTCTTTGCCATATAGCATATGCAAGTGAGGCTCTCAATTCAAATTTCAAGGTTTTACGGGAAGAATTTTGATTAACGAATGGAATCTCCTTCACAAGTAAATAACTTGAATCTGTTTTTTTTATAACGAGTCGTCGATACTAACTAACGATAAGTCGGAAGTAGCATTATACGGGAAGTAAATAAAAAAACGTGCACTTCACCCCATTTCGTACTTTCATAGGAATATTTACCTTTATACTTTATAGCCTCTATTTTTCAGCGTCTTCGTTCTTCGAAGTTGGAAAGGAAAGCCTTGGGCAAGACGCAAAGAAAAAGCAAACCCTTAATAAGCCTAAATCCAGCCTAAAATCCAGTCTTGGAAAAAATTCCAAGGTGCCAAAAAGAATCTCTTGAATCAACAGTTGGTTTTTTTCTGATTCATATATAATTAACTTTCGTTTTTGTGTTTGTTCTCATCATAATGTGTAATTAGCTTTCGTATCATTAGATTCATCTCTTTTATTCATTTGTCAAAACAAACTTTTCTGTGTGAACGATAAATTCCTGGATTTCCATCAAATCTCATAATGGATTTACATTTACAGTCAGTTGAAGGAGAAGAAGATTCTGATGTCGGTAAGAAAATTATTTTGTGTACATAGTGTACATGCATATACTTATTATTAAGTTTGTAGTTAGTAAATGTCATGTAATGACAGTCTGTCATCTATATATTTTAGACTAACGTAACACGTTTTTAATTCCCTGTTAACTATAGGTTGTAATCATACGAAATGACATCATGCGGATTAACTGTTGATAGAATAAAAGTTGAATAACGCCGAGTTGTAATAATATACCGGTTTCTCTCAAGGTCTCAACTTGATGATAATTAGGCATTTATTATGAAGATTTTATATTGTTCATCATTATTGAAAGGTGAATAACGTTTAAATGATTACTATTTAGTTTAAGCCGCGGCAGCCGGGTCGGCTGCCTTGAGGAAAATACCATGATTCATTCAAAATACATAAAAATACCCGTTTGATATCCTTTATTTAATTTGATGTATAGTTAAGTCTTGTTCCCAACATGGTTTTACTATACAATTTGATATAACGTTTTACCTATCACACGCTACAATTAAATTGCAATAATCATTACAATAGCCCTTGTTTTTATTCCAGAGTAGAAGGAAACGTTTTAGCTTAATCAAAAAGCTCATTACCTATGATAGTTTTATAACCCTATACGAAAGAGAACATTATTGTAGAATGAATTCTAGTACAATTCTCATAAAATTACCTACAGTAAATGAAGCTTTTAAGGTTTCAAGTACTTTAATGTGTACTTCCCATGCTACTACATGCATGCTATATAATATATAAGTATGTTTATACGGCTACTGCAAAAAAAGTCAGGATCATCCTAAAGATTCCATGATCATGCATTATATATTTGCTGGCTCT
This sequence comes from Gisinianus flammeolus, assembly GCA_034699125.1. Classification (NCBI taxonomy): domain Eukaryota; kingdom Metazoa; phylum Arthropoda; class Collembola; order Symphypleona; family Katiannidae; genus Gisinianus; species Gisinianus flammeolus. The sequence goes on along the minus strand of JAIUND010001540.1, from coordinate 199 downwards.
GGGTATATATTGTATTAAACAACATTTAAGTAAATGCATGATGAAAAAACATAGCCCATCCGAAAGCAGATGGTATCAATGTAATTCGTAACGAATTATTCGTTAAATATAGTGTACAGTCAGTTCATAAACTTTATACGTTTTTGTGAATTTATTGGCTCCGCCCACAGAAAAAGTTTTTCCTTGCAGAGTTCCTTGC
>JAIUND010001539.1:0-33669 GCA_034699125.1 Gisinianus flammeolus | reverse complement strand
GATTTTTCGAATTACAAAATCATAAGAAACGCCGTGGCGCGAAAGCGGCCAAATAGGAAAACTCAAATATCTCGGCTGCTAGATCGACGTCTCCGGCGGTTTTTCTTATCCACTTCTACAAATGAAAGCAAGTGAGTTTTTCTTGTTGATTGTTCCAAATTCTGGAAAATTGTACTCGCATCTTTTAATTATGATTCCACAAATGCATACAGTACAGAGTAAGTAATTTATATTTTGGTGAAACGTCGCGTCGCCGTCATAAACAGTCACATTACGTGAGTAACTTGTTGAGTATTTTTTTGCTATATTTATATCTCAGATCTGTGTCTTTATATGTGTACACTATTTTTGAGAGTTGAGTGCTACTATATATATACGTTCACCATATTTAATCTGTCACGCAACACAAACAATAAAATCAAAAGCTGCGCAATGTACCATAAGAAAATACTGCCATTATTACTTTTGTGAGCAATTGTTGTCATCGTTTTACACGTATATTTGGCGAAATTTATTTATTTACAATTTACAACTTTCTAAGTATATAATAATAATAATAATAATAATGGTTAATATAGATAATGCAGCAGCAGAGACCGACTGAGAGCAGACAGGCAGAAATATGTATATATGTATACCTATACGATAAAAAAGTGAACTTTTTTGCTCTCAGTTTTGAATGTTGACAAAACTCTTATCATCACCACTGTTCACTGTTGAGACGCTCAAACATATTAAATATGTATGCTCTTAGTGTTTTATGAGATTATTTAGTCGTGTTCTAGTGGAATGAGACGAATGATCATGAAGGGAAGGAAAACAAAATTATTCATCAAATTATACAGGACTTTTTCTCTGCAAGGAAAATTTCTTTTGTTTCCGTAAATTGCTTTCTTGAAATCTTAATTACTTCAATCCATCCCCTTTCACTATTCTAAAGTTCTTCTTCTTCTTGGACTTTCTGGTACCCAAACTTATTGCATCACATCAGCACGATTGACAGTAATCGGAATTCATTTCAACACTATTTAAATTCTTAAATGCATAAAATGAGAGAGAGAGAGAGAGAACTGCATTGCTTTTATTGTCTGAATGATTTTATGCCATTAAAATTTAATGCAAGTTGAATCATAATTAATAATGATAATGACAAATAAAACAATGCAAAAGGCAAGGTAAAAAATCATTGTGCTCCATAACTCCAGCTTGACATCCTTTTTAATATTTAAATGTCTTTCCGCTCTTGATTTTATACTCTTTTCTTCCAACTTGTACTTTTGTCTCAAGTCAAGGCAGTACACACATAGACAGAGTATACGTATCAGCAAGTTATGTACTGAATATTTAAAGGATAGAATCGTCAATATATAAGTGCTTTTCTTACTTTTTTCCTTTTGTATAAACAAATCGAGACAAACTTTTTGCTTGCATGAAAAGAGTCTCGCCGGCATCAATCACCCGGGTTCTTTTTACACAAACTACTTTGTTTCCCTATATTTCTGTTTTGTCTCCAGAGAGGTTCAAACTCTTCTGTACATAAAATGGAAAGGTAAAGTTGTCGATACACCGTAAGGGTTGATTACAACTTTTAAAATGAATGTTTTCCCCTTACGCAGCTACGCAACGAACGTAGTCTGGCTCTGTACAATACTGTACATGCATATTTCTTACATATACATTTTTCAAAGGTTTCAAGCCGGTTATCAGAATACGTACGAGTTTTCCTCCCCCACTTGATACAATTCCATGCGATCCGATTTCCGGTTAGGTTAGTGTTTTTTGGTGGAGGGAGTGGTGCCGTGTGTATGCTTTACAAAACTCAACGTAGCTCACACATATGCATAACTACTAACAAACACACTAACGATAAGTATATAGGTGAAGCAAATGAATATGACTGGGAAAAGGCTAAAGGTAAATTTTGAGGAGGCTTTTCTGCCAGTTCACATTTACAATAATTCAACTTGGCCTTCTCCTCTCTCTCTCTCTCTCCTGCTCTTTATACCCCTTCCCAAGTTTTCACCACATGTTCGTATACTACACTCTGTACATCACACACTATTCCTTGTTTTTAAATGTACATATTTTGACCATGTTGACATCCGATGCGGCTAGACACACTACCCAATTTAAAGGCTTTCCTACCCTCCAAACGCACTCTCTTTAAATGAATGAAACAGAGAGAGAGAGAGAGAGAGAGAGAGAGAGAGAGAACCAGAACCGTTCAATCGGAAAATATTTCCCAACAATAAACACACAGATGCGTCAATATATATGTACTCACTTTGGTTAGTAGCAATTATAAAATGTGGTACCTACAATTACAAGTAGAGTAATTACTCACAAAAAAGTCACAGCTCTTGAGTTATATAAATGTTCAACAATAATTTCCAAATACATGCATAAATAGGAGCTGACGTGTAACTTGGTACATACATCTAAAAAAGAGAATTGGAAAAACTTTACAGTAGTACCGACACAATGACTCGAAGGAATCAAGAGCATCCTGTAAATTTTAATAATAATTGTCTTCATTCATATACATCTAATGTATGAAATGAATGTATTAAATCCTTGGTACATTTTCTGTTTTATTTTATAAATACATCATTTAGAAAGCTAAATTCAAAGGAAGACATCCGAATGTTTTAATTTAGTTGAATAAAACATGGGGTTGAAATTAAATAATACGTTGGTCACTAGACTGGTCTCACTCGTGTCTTAAGTCACCATCGACCACGCTTTATGTATATACCTAGTTTATATATTTGGGAAACTTCAAGTACAAAAGTTGAGACGGAGAGCATATTGGATGCGTACAGACTATAGACAGAGAGAGATGGACGATGTCGAGCTTACGAAGTGGAAGCGAACAGTGAATACAATATACATACATACTATAGGCAACTATATAGAGGAGTGCAGAGAGTGGTACATATCTGTATTCTGTATATTTTATTTCACGGGCAGGTGACTACATATGCTTGTTTCATCTCCATCTGAGCACAGGTGTGTTCGTTCCTTTTCGTTCTTTCATTTCAGGCTAAAGTCAGTGGTAAGGAACGTTTGACGTTTACACCCTCTCCTCTTCATTTCCACTTGTGTGTGCCTCGAAAAACCAGCTCAGTCAAGAACTAAGTCAAACTATATATTTTTATTTCTCATCACGTTATTTACTTGTACGCTCGCTCAACGTTCAAATCCTCCATCTATAAAAAAAATTCAATTATATATCAACTATTTTTTTGGATTGTCCAAAGTTTTGATTTTATAACTCACAAGCATTTTGGACAATTTTGGACAAAATCTTATATACGGGCATTGTTTTTGTTAAAACAGTTTTCAAAAAACTTCGAGTTCAAAAATTGAGTGAGAAAGCGGGGCAAACTGACAGTTGTTGTGTTTAGTTTCTATACCCTTTTTTTGGTTGAGCTGAACGGAAGCAACGGATAAATGATATCCTGAACCCTCGTTTTCATTGATATACATCCTCCAGCACAGTTTTTTTTTGTTTTGGATATAAATTTACCGGCAAAATTGTTTGTTTTTCCCCTAAACTAAAGTTTTTGTTTTTGTGCTGTGAGAATTTCAATATATATACAAATATACAAATCGACATGTAATTGTATTGAATTGTGAATAGTTCCAAATACAGAATTTAAAAAAAGAAAAGTGTAAGCAGTTTCCTTATACATATATGTACACAGTGTAATTTTTTCATATGAGGAGTTTCATATTGTGGAAATTTGGAATGGGCCGGAGCCTTGAAGATTATTAATAATCCGTCGTCATGAAAATACAATTTGAACGTCAAAATGATCCAACATAAATTTTTCGGTGTTTCCTTTTGGATTTGGAGCAGTTTTCGATTTGCTGTTGTTTTCGCCATAATTGTTCATTCAAAAAGTAAGGAAATCCTCTCTCAAAATCCTTTCAATATTTCTTATCTTCATCTCATATCTCCAGTTTTGTACATGAATATATAAAATAACTAACCATATTTTAATCATTTCCTCTATTCTGTATTCATTATTTGGAATTTGGGGTCGTTAGTACGAGACGAGATGAATATAAAGAGCTAGTGGGCATTTGTCAATGAAAATATACTATACTATTAACAGTATTAACCATTAGCCACGCGTATACATATTTAATTGAACATAATTCACACATTTCTTTGAATAACTTCCAAGCGTAATTGAGGACTTTGTATTGTTCATCGTCCAAATTACAATTAATGTATCCATTGAATTGTCATCAAGTTTTTTCCATATAGTCTTCACATACAGTATTGTCTTGAAGAATTCAAGTTCAAAATTCGTATACAGAAACTTTATATTATGATAATAATTGAGACATGTGCCGTTGAACTTGTACAGATATATGTTTCATTAGTATGCTGATTCCAAAGCACATCCTTTCTTCAAAACTTGCTACAAATACATTTTACACTACTGAAAAATGATGATATTTGTTAAGTTTCCTTCCTTGAGAGAAAACGTAAAGAGTCTCATTGTGTATGAAGTAATTGCAATTATGTGCATCCTGATCCCCATTCAAGATAACATTATAAATATAAACGTTTTGTTGATATACAGATAAAACCTTCAAATTTTTTGGAATTGAATGTTGACAAGCAATAAATAGAGACAGGATTAAATCATATATTATATATTGTAAATTGCAGTCTGTTCTCACAGTCATTCACACTCACAATCAGCTAAAACAAAGGAATAAAAATAACAGTCATTTTTTTATACAGTGAACAGTATATGCAAGCGTAGACATTTGGGATTTGGGATTTGGGATTTGCAGTTCCTATTTTAGATGGATATAATTAGATGAATAGGAGATGCAGAAAGATGATGAAGGAGGAACCAAATTTGTTGTTCTATACCAAAAGTTTTGAATCCAAATCCAAAAGACTGAAATGAAAATAGAAATTCTCTTTGATGGGGAAATGTAGACAGCAATGAGAGAGAGAGAGAGAGAGAGAGTAGATGTTAAAATCAGAGTCTTTCAACTTCGTTCATTCTCACTATTTAACTCTTTCCGGGCGCAAGTGTCCAACTGTCAGAGGTATTACATAAACTCTACCGTCAAAATCAAAATCTTAATGGGAATCCTCCTGCATTGTATTGTTTTAAATGATGAGGGAGGCAAAAGGCAAATAACGAGAGAGAGAAAGAAAGGAAGAAGAAACGGATGACATTGTAAATATAAGTACAGACAAAAGTACATGTATACAAAAGTCGGTTGGACCTCTCTCTCTCTGTGTCTGTACATATATTGCTTTTAGTTACTGTTACAGAACGTGCGTTTGCATTCTGAATCTGTTAATAAACCAGTTAAGTTTGAAGATTTCAAAAGATGATACGTTTGTCGTCTGTCGTCGTTCATCTTGAAGCTCACGCTATATCCAAAACCCGCAATGCAGTTCAAGAAGAAAAAAAAGCTTTCATTTCAACTTCCCACTAATATTATATATACATATATAAGAAAAGGAAAATATACATAATAAGTAAAAGGGATATTAAAACTGAGGTTTTTTAAACGTTCTCTCTGGTTTTGTATGGACACGCGTCTGTCACCTCAATTCTTACTTCCAATTAGTTTAAAAAAATCAGCAGTTATATTTCCCAATGAATTGAAATAATCAATATCATTGTGTCAGTTTATAAGACTTTCATTTAAAATACAGTCACTTTACCTTCTTTCAAGTCTCCAAGGTGTGTCATTAAACATTACCGGAGGAGATTTCTCGGCATTCGAATTTCGAGTATTTTCACGCATTTTTAACCCATTTACATAAGTATATGTCCACTGTTACAATAATTGGCGAGTGCGGTGGAAAATTTATATATATAAAATTAAAGGAAATGCATTGAAAATAGAGAAATGGAAAATGAGACATTGTCGTTGATTTCGTAATCAATGTGGAGTGTAAAATAATCCAACACTATACATAAAATGCTTATCATCGGAAATGAAGAATTATGTGCTAATTTCACGGAATCCCCCATTGTTTTGTATTCGCAAGTGTTTACGACGCTTTTTTTTGGTGATAAAAAATTGATTCCGGTGGGATATGGAAAGAGGCCAAATATATTTATATACACAAATGTGAATGATTAGAATTTAAATTGTTTAAATAGTAAAAATGGTTTATGTGGAGCGGCTTCATTTTTGTACTACCAAGACAAAATGTTTTTGTCTTTCATTTTGGGTAAAAGTAAAAAGATGATGATGACATTTTTATTGTCAAATGCAGTAAATTGAGGGAGAAAATCAGGGTTGAATAAAGTAGAGTACAAAAAATGTACGATTGATTATACTGAGGAAAAAGAGTAAAAGACACATACATGTATAAATGAGCGTAAGTAAAGTATATACTTATATGAATCATGAATGAATGGAAATGATGGTGCATATGGTAGGTAAATCTTATTATTGAAAAGAGTAAATGGCCACAGAAAAACCTCATCCCACCAACAAAACTATAGAGAATTGATTAGTGGGTTAGTTGATGCATGATTTGCAAAGCTCTCGTGAAAGGCAACGCAACAGAAAAAAAAAAAATCAAAAATCATTCTTTTGAACCGGGTCAAATTGGGTGGATTCCGTTCCCCGTCAAAGTTGGAGTATCTGTAAAAAAAACACAAGAGAGAGAGGGAGAGAGAGAATACAATTCAACGATACATCTACAATAATAAAATAAAATATCGCAAGTCAGGCGAATCCTATTGTTTCTCTCAATCTCAAGATAATAAAATGCAATATAAGAGAAGAATCTTCTTGTTAATTTCATTCTTCCCTTTGCACAAGTATATACATAGAATCAAAGTAAATAGATCCAAAAAAAATATCTAATAATTTGTTTCTACACAGAGATTCGAGTATTACACACGTGGAGGATTTAAGCGAGTTGAAACAACTCGAAATTAAACAATATTTAAATTTGAATATATAAATTACAAATGAGCGTATGATATGATACAGTTTTTGTCTGGTGTGGGATGTAAATTGTGAATTGACTGAGAACTCCCACAAGCTGATTTTGTACATATATTCAATTCCATTGTAGTTAATGTACAAGAAACGTTCAAATTATTCATATAATGTTCGAGCTGGTAGTTTCTTTAAATAAATAGTGCGTATACATTTGATGAATCATGTGTAGTGTGGAATTGATTTGACGATCCTCTGTACAGGCACTTGCGATATGCATTCGCAATATCTATAATGTACAGACACAAAAATAATACGCACGTACAGGATAGTACATGTTTATATATTCCTTCATAACAAATAGTGCGAATGAATAACTTGAAAAATTGCACTACGCACATTTTAACCCGTGAAGTTGCATATCCTGCTTCCATTTGCTCCTGTACAAATACAAAATACACATTTGTTTTAGTAATTAATAAGAAAAAAGCGGAACCAACTTTTTCATACCATTTCCCCGTAGTTCTATGCACAGAGCACACACTGTGAATTTTACCACACGCATTATTTTAAATGAATTTGTATTCCCTTTCAATTACACTCTTGCACATGTAAGCTATGAGTTATTGCACTTATTGCACTTGTACGAATTCAAATTCAAATACAGCAGATAAAAAGTGTGCATATTAAATATTAAATATAGAAGAGAGCGGAAGAAGAAGAATTTTACTACGTCACTTTCAAGTGTATCAAAATTCTGCATCATGTTTCCATGTTTTCATGTTCACGTGTGTGTAAATGTGGTAATGGTAATTTGTGAATTTTTTTGGTCTCATGCTATGAAATTTACGCAAAGTCATAAAAAAAAGTACAATTGGGATAATAAATAGGAAGAAATATCATCTAAGTACATGCGGGCGCGTATCTGTGTGTATAGAACTGTAGAGTGTAGACTTACTTGCTTTCTGACTGGTGATGACTGATTAGACTTTTAATGTGAAACATTTCTGCCATTTTATTCTGTATGCTACGGAGTCATTAAATTATATATATCTTTATAGAGTTACACACATTTTAAAGTATAAGTCTGTAGTCAGTTGCATCCCTTGTATTCACTCTGCCTCTTCTTTATGCTCTCTGCATCTCTGCATCTTGGAGCTTTAAAGAAAAGAAGGTCGGGAACGGAGATTTAAGAATTTGGGATTTGGAATTTGGAATTTGGAATTAGACCATTTATTGGCAGTACGAGTAACTCTGTCATTTCTGTCATTTCTGTACATGTGGAGTTCTGTAATAGGGCGATGACGCTCAATCTCAATAAGTTGTCGGTAACTATGAAACCATGTGAATTCTGAGAATTGGGTAACAAATTGAGTTGTATTTGTAACTTATCGTTAGACTTTGTGATTCTCTCAAGAGTACGCTTCAATGGAACATGAAACACGACCATTTATATCTGTAGAATTTATAGATGAAGAATTCTTGAGCCGAGTCAAGGAATCCTTTTCAGATTGAATTTAAAATACAGAGATTTTTACCATCCTTTATTATATGCTATTTTGCTACAGTGACTTATCGCCATGGTATCGAAATTCGTTCATTAAACACTCGTAAAAGTGTTAAACCTTGTGCCATGTACATATCGTATTATGATGATGATGACAATAATGACAATGATGAAGATGGTAATGAAGATGAGGAGCTCGCTCAAAAAGTTACACATTTTTGGTGACAGAAATATTTGTGACGTGGTGACGTTTTGGTTCTTTGTTGAATTTTTACATTCTCAAATCTCATAAGGTGATATGCCAGCAATAAGTGTTTTGACCTGGAAACGAATTTTTAATCATTATTAGCATAGACTCATATATATACGACGAGCATCTTCCTTCGATTCTTCCTCTGCTCTTTCTTTTCAAGACCTGTGAAGACGACTTTTTTTCATCATCAAAAAATTCTTTTCTGTCTGACACTGTCAACTGCCACTGTAGTGCAGTGACTGCACATACATAGGCATGTCCACAGATAGAAATCACAAATAGAATGTTATGTTAGCAGTTATACATGTAAGTATACGTAAGTAGTAAGACACATTATGAGAAAATGAGATGAATTGCATAAATTTGTCGATTGTCAACTTCCCATTACTAAATATCTGTACACTTGGATTTTTATGGGAATTGTGTAGCTGTCGTGTGTTTGATGTTGTTGGGTTTTTTTTTACTGTCAACTCAAGGGTCTATTGTGTTCTGACCTATTGTTACACACACTTTCAAAGTCTCTACCAAGTGAAGTCGATTGACTAACACAGTCATCAAAAAGTGACAACTCTAACTCTACATATAGCAAGTCAAGAAAAAAAAGATATTTTGATCCTCTGTGCGTTAGGTGTTTCTACTTCTAGCATTTGCTCATATCTGTACTTAGTTATACCAATTCTGTTTTATTATACAGTACTGGGATATTTTTGTCAGTGTAGTAAGGCAGTAAGTAAGTAAGACCACAGGTAAAAGTCTGTGTAAATAGCAAATAGTAAATATTGAATGCACATGCATACTTATGTACAGTCATAAAGTAAATATAGGGAGAATGAGACTTTTGGTATTTATGCGATTCAGACTTAAAGTGAAATGTCACTTGCTAATTGTCTTCACATACACACTCGACTCGACTCGTCTCTACTCTTTTCTAACATCTAACCATCATAATTGACTTGTAAAATACTGAATTTTCTACAGCGTGAAATTGTGCAAGCATTTATAAATACACACTGTAAAAAAAAACACTGAAGTAAATATTTATTTCTAAACCCTATAAACAGATACTTTATTATCCCCTTTACCATTTTTTTTTGTGGTTGGATTTGTACTCAATCCATAATAAAATCCCGAATTCGTTACAAACTCTTCATGTGTTTTTCATGTGTTTTTCTGCGTGTTTTGTCAATAATGCAATTAGAAATGAACATGCAAGTTAGCACTTTATAACTTTATATGTATACGTGTGCATTTTCAACGTACTTTATTGTATTACAGCTTATTTATTTGCAATTTTTTTTTTGCGTTTGTTCATCTCGTTTGCGAGCCTCAAACTTTGAGGTTTCCAAGTTATTATGGCCCGGAAATTTGTTCCCTTTAATTTGCAAACAGACTCATTATAATGTGCGTATATTTGGTGCTGTATGAGGATATTCAAATTATATCCAAAATCATGTGTATATATATATATATATATATATTCGTATTGAAATTTTAAAGAGTCCGTACAAGCGATTTAAAAGCACTATAAAGAATCTAATGAGATCAGTCTAGTAAAAAAAATGTTAATTTATTTGCTGCCTTGATGATGTTTTGTATCTGTAGATTGAAAGAGTTTGTGTGTGTGTGTGTGTGTATTTTATAGTAAACGAATAATAAGAATATTATAAAGTTGTGCTTTAAACAAAAGGAGATGCGTGATGTTCAAATTACTTATGCTACAAAAGACTCGAGTAAAATGGAAAAATGAGCGATAGCATTAATGAGTTGGAGAATGATGTAAAATGTATATGAAATAGCCAAAATAAAAATAAAGTACATGTTAAACTACTTGTACATTACTTGGCTTAAAATCTCTATATATATATGTAGGTAAGTATGTATAAAGGGAACTTGTTATGCTGCAAAGGCAAGTAAACAAGATTCCACGGGGTGATGAGCGATGGTTTCAATGATAACAGAAAAAGAAATATATAAAGTATAAAGAAGGAAAAGAACGTACTTTTTGCCAACGACGACGGACGATAATGAGAGTTTTGATGGATTTCCAAGAGAGAAATCTAATATAAATAAATTCTTTACTTATTAAAGGGAAAATGTTATCTTTGTTTGTGTACAGGCAGACAGACAGCGTATATCTACCTATTCATGTTCATATCGTATATGTATTGTATAAAAAGTATTCCCTTAATCCTTTAACTATGTGTTTGTTTTCCAGGTGATTCACGTTGTTTTCTTAAAAACGGAGGATCGTCCATTAGTTTCTTCGTATTTGAAGATGTCCCGATTGGCAGCAATATAGGTGATATATTATACACATATTATTTTATTGTGAATTTGATTGTATTTATTGCTATTACTATTTCTATCTCAATCTTTTTTATATCTCTATACTCTATACTTGTTGCCATTCAAGCTTAACTCGTTGCCTTTTATACACCTATATATATAATTAAATTTCATTTGTATTAGTTTTTCCCTTTTTACCTTGCAATCTTTAAAATGGCTTATAAAAATCGACAGTGGCCTTCTTAAACCTGTAATTAACTACGTGTAGTTATGAACTAATTGGTAATTGGTAAAAATGAAGGTACATACTTACGTACATCTGTATTTTATGCTTGTAAAGTCAAATTGTGAATGCTCACGTATATATGTACCTACATAAAAAATATGTCATCACGTAGGTATTAAACTCTGTGATTAGTGATTAGCTACTCACTTTTACTTTTCCCTCAGTCTTGCTGATTATTGCAAGAGACTTGTTAAAAATTGTGAGCACACATTTTTGGACCCCTTCCATTTTCTGTATACATACAAAACATGAAAATGAAAATGAAAAGAGTACAAAATATTTAGAATATAATTCCATCATCACAAAAAAGACCAGGAGTTATATTTGATGGCCGAACGCGTGTAGAGAGTCTCAAAAGTCAAATCTATGTAATTTAACATTGTGGCGTAGTGTGCAGGGAGAGAGATAGAGAGAGATTAGGAATCTCATTTTCTTATTTGTATTTTTATATGCTTTAGATTTCTATGTAGCATAAATCCTTAATACGACATATTTAATTATATATTGAAGGGATTTATACGGAGATATTTTGTAATAAGTTAAATACAAACGATAGAGGAAAAAAGATGAGACTCGAGTCCTTCATTTGCTTAATCCTATATATACATGTATATACATTTTTGTGATTAAATATCAAATATAGTGATATAAAATATAAAGTAAGAGGAATTAAATAATGGATTATCCTTCAGCGACAATCCATGCTCATGCTGACAGTGTAATTATCTACAAAATAAGCTTCACTATATTTCACTATATTTTATAGTGCTAACAAATATACTTTCATTTCTAATAAACTAATAACTTTCAACCGTCTCCCTTATTGTCTTTTAGCTACTCTTTTAGTTAATAAAATTTTCAGTGAGCCAAAAAGAAAATCAAATCAAATTCACTGGCATTTCGTATACATATATTCTGTACATGTATATGCATGTATTTTCACAAAAACTCCTTTTCATTTTATTGCATCTCGTACACATGATTCGTGCTGTGTCCGTGACTAGTTGAAAACACCAGGATTTCAATTCTTTTTTTTTGAACTCGACATGTTTTATCTTTATGTGTGTAGATGTAGAGATTTTTTTATATACTACCTCGAGTCATATCTTTATTAGTTTATTAGTGTACGCCACGTACGCACTAATCATCTGTATCTTATGTGAAGGCGAGTACAAGGAACTGTCAATGAAAATTAAGTAGGCTTTGTAAATCATTTCCTTTCAATTCAATTCAATTCAATATATTTATATATATGTATATGTATATAGAAAAGTAGTGAGTTTTCAAGCTTTCCTTCTTAATTTCTCTCTGTGGGGCAAATAATTGACTTTATGAGCTGTTAAATTTCATATACGGCGTCTTTGATAAGTCAAATTTGTGGGGTTGATCATCGAATTAAGGGATTGATGAGTTTGAAATAATTGAGCATTGAATTCCATAATGTAGTCAAGAAACCTCACAGGCTGTGAGTCACAGCTGTATCTGTAGAAAGCACTTTAAGTTCATGAAACAAAGCTGTTCAATACTTTTAAAATAATTAATGGATTACAAATTAAGTACTAATTGCAAAACCAAAAGCATGCCAAAAGTCCAAATCAACTCAAAGGCGAAAAGCAAAAACTAGATCGGTATTTTACAAATTTCTCTGAAAATCAGAAATCTACAATCAGACAATTTAATGAGCTTGAGTTAATAAACAGTAAAAACAATTCAAATGTTAATTTTCACCAAAGTCACATCCGCGAAAAACTTGGCATTATATCCTCCTGCTTTTTTTGTGGTTGATTTTCACAGCTCATTGTGTACAGCATAGGCATGTTTTCGTATTTTTTCTTTTGCGGGGATGTTATTTTGCTGACCGTTATATTATATACATCTGTAATATTTTGTATTTTGATCATTTCCGGTTTAGGTTTACTGGAAATCCAAGGAGATGTAACACGAGACATCACTTTGAGTCTCCGAGAACCCACAGCACCAGTCCGAATCGAGCCCAACACCAAAAATTTGACATTGACTAAAAAACTTGACAAGGAAGGAGTCGATGGGCCATCCACCGTCACATTTACCATCCTCTGTGATAAAAGGCACAATAATGAACCGGTAAGTTTTATATATCATCTCAAATGACTCAAAATATATAAAGTTCTCTCTGTTTTTCCCATTCAAACATGAAAATTTATGCCCTAGAACGAGATTTGTATTTTATTTTAAGATTAACATGCAGACTACTCCTCTGACTTTATTCATGATTCCTATAGAGCTATATAAGTATTCGGAATTCTTAAAATCCAAATTTTATTATGAAAATGTATGCTAATTAGCGTTAATTTCACCCTAATTTCGCTCATGCTCATGGAATTAATTGGACCGTATTTATTATTGACAAGAGTGCGTGCGTGATACTTTAAATTCAGAATAAGAATAAAACTGAGCACAAACACTTCAGACACACACACCAAACACATTCTGTTTTTATGTATTCTTCACATCTGAATTCTGAATTCTGAATTAGAATAGCGAGAGAGAAGATATTTACTTATCGTTAAGACAAAAGAATTTGCCAGTAATTACACATTTTTCTTTGTTTTACCAGGGAGTAATTTTTTTTCTCTGAATTCTCTTCTTCATTTTCAACTCATAGTCGTATATATATAGTGAGTTCCCTAAAACTAACGCTACTCCCATGTATGTACACTTGTACACTCTATACAGATTCAATTCTAGAGCAAAAAGCAAAGAAAGAAGGCGAACATGGAAAAACTTGTATAGTTTTTGTTCATAGTCAGCTCAGGTTTTTAAATATATATATATATATATACATATATTTTTTTTAACTGGTACGTTACACTATGGCATCGTTCCACAGCGTCAATTGTAATTAAGATGTGCAATAAACTCACACTGACTTCATGGTTTACTTCCCATAATCCATGTACACACATCCCTACGAATATACGAATACACATGCATCTTGTCAAATGATTACACCAAAACGAAATGAATACATAAGGACGACGAGCGAAGACATGGATCTTTCTCAAAAACAAAAAAAAAGGATACCATGGCTTGCTCCTAAACCTAAAATGCATTTTAGACATATGTAAATGTATAAACGTGTGTTTGTGTGTTTATGTTTGAGCACCTGTGGGATGCAAGAATTTAAATGTAACTGACCAGCAGCAGAAGTATGCAAGTAATAAGTATAGAAGCAACAGGAACAGCGACAGCACAGCAGTCAGCAGTCATTTGGACACGTTTGATGACTTTTTGTGTCAATTGTCAAATGGCTGGTCTGTCCTTTTAAATAACAATGTCGATGGATGGAGTGCGTATATATTTATATATGCACGATGTGTGTTTGCATTTGTGCTTTACCATGTGTTCGGTATTATTATTATTATAGCTAATTTTATTGCGTCGCATATGTGTGTATGATTTTTATCAGCCAGACAGATTTAGTACATGCTTAACAGTTCATGTTCATACATGGACATGCATATGCATACTAATTTCATGATGTTAGATTAGCAAGATAAATTCTTGGTTAGAGTCCATTTTTACGGACGACTACCCGAAAAATCATCACTTTTAATGGATGGGACGTGGACTTTTAAATAAATTAAAAGGATTTGAGCATGAAAAATGAGGAAATAAGGAAATGTGGAAATAAATAAGCACAATACTTATATATTATGTATGGTGATTTAATTTGTAAGTACATGATGTATTAAATATGTATTTCATATTTCAGAGTATTCAAATCCCAGTGACGGTCCGAGTGAATGATGTCAATGATAATGTGGCTCGCTGGATAAACCCACCAACAGTTGTGAATGTGTCCGAACAAACGCTACCCGGCACCACGATTTTGACAGGGCTCAAAGCAATCGACATGGATCAACCGGGTCCACACTCAACACTCACGTTCTCTGCATTAGATTCGCACGGGAAACCATCGGTAAGGAGATGCGAGAATCGCTTTGACTTTACATTTCACCATTACCATTTCACACTTAGGCTATCTTCTGTATCTGTATCGTATTGTAGATGTGAAAAAACAATTATTGTATAATAATCACGTCCAACACGTAATGATAGCAGTTGTTGCTCTCAGACTCAGACAATCCAAGAATCTTGGAGAAAAAATCTGACACTTTCGCTCATGAGTCTGTGTGTGAGAAACGACAAGTCCGGGTAAGGTCAGTGTCAGTACATGGACAATCTCAAATTATACGCATTTTAGCATGCACGCAAAACGAGCAAATGTACATATCTGTAGAGGAAAGAGCATCAAATGATTCTTTTTTCATGACTCAGCACGGCATCTCAGATTCAAATCCATTTGCATAGTGTAAATCGGTATATAGGTTTGATTGTGAATTTACGAGGAAAATGGAAGCTTTGAATAAGAAAACAGAAAATTCATTCTCACTCTCTCTCTCTCTCTCTCTATCATCTTTTTAATATGTAACATTGAGTAAAAGACAAAGACTTTCCTACCCGCGTTTCTGTCTGTCTGCAGCTGCACATATAATTATATATGCATATAGAGGTCCAATAATTATTATTGCTTTTGGGTAAAGTCTATAGTAAAATCATGAAATGATTGTCGTGATTACAATAATTGTGACAGAGAGCATATGAAAGCAACTTCTGAATTCGAAGCTGAAAGCTCAATCCTGAATTTGATGAATCAAAAAGCTTCTTCAATTTCAGAGATAGTCTGATAACTATGATAATGATGATGATGATGATGGGAAAAGGCGAGGTCATTTAGCTCCAAGGGAATCGTCTTCATCTTTCACTTTAAATGTCTATATACATTAGAATAGGAACTCTGTGCGTATACATATAGAATATACATATAGGAGAGGTTACGTAGTAAATTACATCGTCCATCAGTATCTATTAAAATAAATGGAGAAATAAATGCATGGAACACTCATTACTATCATTTTGTATTCAATTTCATCTTGAAACCAAACTATGGAAATCAAACTTGAAATCTTGAAACTAAAAACCAAAGTGACTTTTTTTCCTCAATCCAGATGATTCACACATTCAATTCACTGTCAATAGCAAAAATGATGTAGGTATTTGAATGCGAGTAATGGCTTTATCGTTGTATACATTTCACTCTTCTACCGTTTTCACGATCAACCCGGAAATTTCCCAAATTTCCTTGACATTTTTAATTGAATTCAATAGAATTCAGTTTCACTGCCAAAAAAAAATTGCAATTTGTCATTCTGCATCTGCAAAAATAATTAGGACGACTTGACATTGGCATGAAATGAAAAAAAAAAAAACAACAATCTCAGATACAAAATTCAAAATGCTTGTTCACAGTCACAGCAGAACTATATGGAATTTATAATTTGTTTTAACTTCAAATTATAATCCACGATGTAAATTACATTCGCGTATGTTCACAATATAAACACCATTTATTTTTGTCGTGTATCGTAAGAAATTCTAGTACAAAAGTACAAGTGAATGGGGGGGGGGGAGAAAAGTAGTACAAAACCTTCTTCTTCCGACTCAAATTTCTACTCAACTCACACTGAAAAAACCCATAAAAAAAGAACAACGAAAAGAACAAGGAAAAAAGCAGTTATTAATGTTTGTACACAGTGGAAAATGGTTAAAATGAGTGAAAGATTTTTGTGCGGAAAATCTCGTAAAAATATATATATTCGTGTGTGTTTGAGTGACATCGTCATTATAATGGAGTATGGAATATGTTAAACAACAATCAGGATGATTGCAGAGTGAGAAAGAGTGAGAGAGAGAGAGAGAGAAAGACAAGATTCATTACGCATTGTCAAGGGAAAGAGGAAGAGAGACGACGACGACACCTGAGGTGCTCGTCTATATAGCAAAAGAGATTCTTGAGAAAAAGTAAATTAAACCAGCAGTAGGTTTTTTGGGATCTTTTTGAATATCTGATTCAGACGACGACGGTTCCTTTTTGTACACTTTACTCTTGTGTATGTGTGTATTATCTTGTATTGTATTGGATGACAAAAAAAGCGTGCCGTTGAACTTAACAATTTTATTTTATCTGTATATACACACTATTATTTTGCTATGAGGCAGACGCCAGAGAGTTGCAAAGTGGGAACATCTTTGTGTACGTATTGACTTGCATAAACATAATTACAACTAATATGTAGTCCAGATATATATTCGTAATCTGTCTACATTCTACATTTATGCACACACACACACACGAGTAACCAGGAAAAAATGTACGGGAAAATGAGAATCACACTCGAGTTTAACTGAAAAAAATGGTTGCACTCACGAGTGTGTAAGTATATCTGTAAATGTAAGTGTAGAGTATATAATGAGAATTGAAGACGAGTAGAAAGGATACAGCTCAAATGCAGAATATAATAGAAATAGATAAATCTAACATAAGTAATGAAATATAGTTTAGTTTTTGATTCTCCAACAACTCGAACGTTTTAACTCACAAACCGTACAATTTGTGTGTGTAAAACCGCAAAGAGTTTGACAAACGAGCTCTCTTTTCTTTTGGCCACTCGTGAATTCCACATTTATATATCTGTATATATATTTTTTCCAAAATATTTTCCTTCTGGCAGACTTCATTTGTGTTTAAAGTTTAAACCATATATTTCCACACAAGTCTGTCTCAACATATCACGTCTCCTGAAACTGTCTATTACATTATGTATCTGTATTATGATGAGGTATCTTCACAATTATACATCTGTAATGTCTTGATTCTTGATTTGACCACATAAATGGTACAATTGCGTCCGAGCTCGTGCATTTAAATGACATATATGAAAGCCAACATTATCGTTTTATTCCTCTACTTAAATCATGTATTCATTTCTGTATAGTCACGGCCATAAGATGAGCCGCATCCTCCACAGAGACAACTGTAAAAGTATACATATACACTCGGGTAGAATTTAAAGCAGATTTTTTTGGGCAACCACATAAATATATTCAGTCATAAATCTTGAGTAAATTCTTCTCTCAAGAAATATGTAAGTACGGATGCACAGGAATTACGTATAGTTTGGACACATATGGTCACTTTCATAATTTAAACTTCAACTGTGGGGAGAATAAGAAAACGTCATGAATTTCAGCACTGAATTTTTATATATAATGATAGACGGCGGACTTTGTTCACTTAAATTCGACTATCATATCAATGCATTTAAATCATTTTTCATCTTATCATGTTGTTTTTGTTTACAGAGTTTGGTAGCATTTGCAGGGAATGGATTGGAAGGTCGATTGATTCTAAGTCGACCGTTGGATTATGAGTCAATGCCAGTTTTTAACGTCACTTTGAGGTGAGTGATCTTTTCCACTTTGATTTTCTCCATCATTATATATCTGTATCTGTGTGTGATGGGTTCACAAGAAGAATTTATCAATCAATCATATGTACACATCATTTTTTCACAGGGTAAAAGATCAAGGAGTTCCGCCTTTACATAGTGACACAGCCCTCCGAGTCCAGGTAAGAGATCGATCGAATGAGGAATTTAAAATTCAATGGGAATTATTGTGTGTGGGTAGCCAAATTAATAACGGTGAAAATGAATAATAATAATTACAGGTGTTGGACGCGGACAATCTGAATCCTAAATTTGAATTTCTAGCATATTCAGCTATTTTAGCCCCATTTTCTAAAAGCGGAACACTTTTAGAGATTGAGCCAGCTCCGATAAATGCTTTTGATCAAGATACGGGCATCAATGCCCCAGTTATTTACTCCATGCCAGAAAGTAAGAGTTTGTTTTCACATACATATATTTCTTATGTTTACAATTTGTATTGGTTGTTTGGATGTATATATATTTCTTTTGTTTTGAGCTTATTTTCCGTGTTTGTCGTTTGTATCTGTATTTTCTGTATATATGAGCACATCAATAAAATATTGCGTTCTACTTACGGCTATGTATTTCCTATAAGTACGATACGTATATATTTATGTTTAAATTGCTCAAGCTCCACACACGTTCATCATGTTGTTGTTATATTTTGAATTAATTGTCCAATTCTAAGGAAATGTAGTGGCTTCATATTGTGTTCTACTGGCTGTCTATACTATACTATATGCTCATTCCTATATTCGTATGAATATAGACAGACTTTGGATTTACGCATGTATCTGGCAAAAGTTGTTAGAATTAGCAACCGGATATTTCATTTGAAATTCCCTTTGAGCGCGTTTTACGTGGTCACGGCATGACAAGCAGTGAGATAAGGTCGGTCAGGTTAAATGAAATATTTATCTCTAACTTTCTGTATATGTATACTGTTGACTGATTGTTGTAGATTTTCACAATAAATAAATAAATCATGGATTTTCCTTGAACACAAAGAAAAACAATAAACAAAGATTTCTTTGTTTTCCTTTCTATTCTGGAAATAAAAACGGGCTTTGTCCTATCGTTGGTCTTCTGAGACTCTTAAGCTAGTAGCTCCGCATTTTCCAATGTCTAATTTGCAATCGGCATTCAAATTAACTATATAGGCAAAAATGACAACAACAACAACAAAAAAATCTTCGGCACTTACAAAAATTTCAAATTTTTCGTTTAGTTTCACATTTCCCTTCGTTCGATCATATATTTTTTTTGTAGCGTATACTAATGCAGACTTGAAATGGAATTCGTATAGTGAAAAATATGAAACGATTTTTCACGTCTGTCAATACAGAAAAACGGATGAAACGGATGTACGAGAGATTTTTATGTCATTTTTCAGTTGGAAGCTCTTTTCATTTGGGAAAAGGGGATGAAGAATATATACCTATGTGAATGTGAGTTACAGTTTATAGTACCTATAGCAGTGACAGTTGAGACAAAAGGAAGGGAACCAGTGAATTACATACTTGAGGATGGATTTTGCATTCATGCTCAGTGTCATTCAGTGTCTGTGTCTGTGTTGCCGAAGAAGAAGAAGAAGATGATGATCTTGTGCATTGTTTGAAATTCATCCCTACAACAAAAGTTGAAGACAATTAGAATGAGATTCGCTTGAATATTTTCTGATTTTTTTCCAACTTCCTCCTTTTCCAACTCCTCGGTCGGTCTTGGTACACTTGCTTGCCCATTACTTTTGTCGAAATATGTCTTGAAACTATATACTTGTTGCACTTACGAATCTGACGAATAGACGAATACCCCCGCACACACACAACATGAATGCATTGCGGATACACGGATACACAAGTTATACATCACCATTGGGACAAGGAACAATATACACAATATTATGTGTTGGTGTGTGTGTATACTGTGTATAGAGGAGTTTGTATATTTTTGTACATAAACTACTCAAGACTCAGGACATTTAGCAGTAAGTTACACTGTACAAACTTCAAACTTGTGTAACTCGCAACTGAAACTCCATCCAAAAAATCCAAACACACAGAAAATATGTGTAAGGCATGAAAACCTATTGCAGTTTTTTTATCCGTAAATCATGATTGTAATGCTTCCATGATTTTTTGCGCATTGACTGTTTCAATTGTTTCCCTTCTGCTCCTATTCTTCTGACTCTTAATGTTTATTTCAACTTACCTATACAGTCGTCTTCTTTCATCTCTCTCCCTTTCTTATTCTCTGAATACACACACACACACACACAAACACACAACTCTCATTATTCATTTGAAATCATTTGTATTTATGTGGACTTTGAATGTCTATATACATACATACATACATACATACAACATACGCGGCGTGTGTGCATCATGCAGTATCTCGTATTTAATATTGTTATTTATAATGCTTCTTCTTCTCATTTCATTCCAATTGGTCACATTTTCTGTAAACATTTTCAAAAAGCCTGCGTACTATAGTCTAAATAAGAAAGAAAACCAATTGATGCTTATTTACTAACTACTCACTTTGTATTCTGCTTTTCATCACATTGTTTTCAATTCAAAATTCCTCTGCCTTGGATGTTTTCCCAATGGAAATGAAAATACATATACGTATTTGAGATTGTGTGATTGAGAATAAGAAAAGAAAAGCAATTGTAATGTAATAGAGGATGAAGAAACAGGGAAATTGGAAATGAATTACCTATATATATTTCTTTCAGCCGTTTTCAATGCTAATCAGAGAGTAACTTACTGAGCTTTGGTTGGATTCATTCAACTCTCCAACTGTATCTATTATCTATGTATCATGTACAATTAATTAAATGTATTGTCATTTCATTGTTCCTTGTTGCTTTATTATTATTTGAATAGATCGCCCCGAGAAACATTTCTTGCATATGGATGCCACTTCTGGGACGATTACTCTCCTTCGTGACATTCCCGAAGATGCTTTTAATCAGCACGTTACTCTAGTCCTGAAAGTAAGTCTCCATTATTATTATTAAGTACAATGATCACATTTTTGTTTTACTTTTTTTTCCCACACCACAGCACTTCTTTAGATCAGTATGACAATAAATAAATATAGAAAATGTATTATGAAAAAAGTTGTGGTAATTATTAGTCGAGTGTGAAATAAAGCTATATGCAGTCTTCAATTTTTTTTTTTCCGTTTCTTTCTTGAATAATTCGGTTAGTGGTTCAGAGCTATTATTTATTTATGAATGATGGTTTCGTCGCAAGTCTTGAAAGAATATGTTGAAAAATTCGACAGTCGAATGCTAGAGAAATTATTATTATTGCCAGAAATAACTCAAGTGATACACAACACAATAAAAAAGTCGAGCGTATAGTCGCCATAATTTTTACACACAGTTTTTTTCAAATCTGATATTAGAGCCTTAACATACAGGTGGGAAATGTGGGAATGTACATATGGATTGATAGAGAAGGTTAATTAGTGGTAATTACGAATTATATTATAAATAAATGTTGAATGTTATGTTTTGTAGGCGGAACAAGTGGACAATCCAGATCGTTACGCCCTGTCAACTTTGAATATTGGCAAGAAAGGGAATCAGAATGCCCCTTTACATTTCGTATCACCCGAATTCCAAGTGAATGTTCCAGAAAATTCTCCTCCTGGAACGATTCTCTTGACTGCTTTAACATCTCGTCCAGCAGATAAGAATTTACAATTTAATCTTGAAGGGGATTCACAAGGTTTCTTTAAAATTGGACCAATGGGTCAATTACTACTGCGGAAACCTCTGGATTATGAAGTGACCACAAGTCATACCATCGGAATTTGGGTTACTGACGGATATCAAAATGCTTCCACGACGGTCAAATTGGATGTGATCAATATAAATGACTGGAGTCCAAGATTTCGTCAATCTCTGTACGAGTTCAATGTCTCGTCGGATGTGATGGCTCGAGGAAGTCCATTGGGACACATTGAAGTGGCGGACGGAGATGTCGGCGACAAAATAAACTTGGAAATACAAAATACGGATTTGATTTTTGTGGATAGCCATGGACGCCTTTTTGCCAAGAATAAAACGCTTGTGAAACGAGAAATGATGTTCTTGGTCGTGGCCAAAGATTCAGGTACGAGTGCGATTTCAATTTTGATGATTGTGGTGTGCACTTGGAAGTGATACTAATTTTTAATTAAAATTTCCAGGTGATCCGCCAAGAGAAGCTTTCGTTCCAGTTGTTGTTCGTCTCACAGATCATTACTCGAGTGAGGATTTCCTTTCTGGGGATATTGACATGAAAGTTGTTTTGATTGCAGCTTTAGGGATGGTCGCTTTCTCCCTTATCGTTGGGATTATTTTGTACTTTGGGTACTGCCGGAAACGGAGAAAGATTCAATCAGAGAACTTTCAAAAGCGAGTACTAGAACGAAACATGAGCAATCCCCTTGCGTTGAAGTTGGGTGGCGTTTCTTCTCAATCGCAACAACAACAACTTCAACAACAACAAGTGCCGAATACACTACGAAGATCCAACAAAATCCGAAATATGAGTATGAACATCACAGCCCCAGTTCTCTCATCGGCAACAAATAATCAAATCCTCCATAACAGAAATAGTCTCACACCCCTCGACCCCATAAATCTCTCTTTATCTGTGTCCAATGGAACCATGCGAGCAAAAAACGTGACGTGGTCCCCAAATCTGTCCAAGAGAACACCAGAAGCCACAATTAGAAATGGAAATGTTCGCGTCACATCCACTGCAAGTCAAAATTTTGTGAGTAATAACACGAATGGATTTGAAGTGGATCCGGAAACGAGTGTCACTCCCGTCGAGACTTATCGACCTTCCAACTTGCAAAATGGAAGAAATCATAACAGCACTGATACTTTACAGTCAAATTCATCGTTAACCCTGTACTTTTAATACAGTTACATATTCCCAATTGTCCTGTAATATGTGCAACAAAATATTATTATTATACCCGCAACTTATCATGTACAGGTATATTATTATATAGAAATATATAGTGAAGGAATATGCAGCAGAGAAAAAATCTATATCATCAATCTTTTGTATTGTAATTCTACTTTGAACAAATCGACAGTGTTATATTTAATATAATTAAGATTTATTAGTAGTTTTGTTTTTGTACACTGGCTATTATTATTGTATGGACTTTACCCGTTATCTACTTAAATACTTTAGTTTGTTGAGATGTGTGTGAGTGTGTTTGTTTGTGAGTATGACAAATGATAACAGAGATTAAATGACTATGAAAACTGTGCGAACAAAAATTGTTTAACAAAATATTAATCCATCGTATATTCTTTGCTAATAAATGAAAATGACGCTATTGATTGAATGCAAAATTCATCTTTTCCTATATGTTTTCTTGAACATCTCTCCATCATACAGAAGCCCCAAAAGGAAAAGGCTTTGGGAAAAGAATGAGAAATGATTTCTCATTTCTCCAGGAGAAACCTCTATATGTCGTCTCAAATTTAATATGAAAGAAAACTCATCACAAATTGAAATTGTGTGCATCGATTGTATACTTTGATTACAAAAGGTGATTGAAATTTACTGGGTATATTTTCAGCTCCAATCCAGAACTATACAAACTACCCGTGTACAACAAAACTCAACAACACACACAACATACTAAATGAAATAGAATTAGAAAATTAAACTAAGTTAATTGAAATGCGCATGAATGAATGAGAAGTTTAGAGGTTTGGTGATAATTATGGCTACCATTAATTATGTCCATGTACAACTTGAACGTATACTATATACTTACAGTAAGCATACTCATTACTTTAGTTAGAATTCAGGGTCAAAGTCTACATTGAGGGACAAATCCAAAGTCCATACATACGTTACATTGAAATTGTAATCTGTCATCTTTCATTACACGGATATTCCCTTGTGCATCTTTAATCTAGTGACTCAGACGATTGTACCAGTGATATATTGACACTGTATAGGAAGAAGATACTTTACAACTCAGAATGAACAACTGAGAATGAATTAGAATTGAGAATATTTAAATTTGCGGTAAGTGAAATGTGTGTGTGTGTGTTTTCTTGTAAATATTGTGAGGTCTCACGATCAGTTCCATCACCAGCACTAACAATAAGATTTAATATCAATCAACTACCTATATATATTCCACACGCCAACTGCTCGTCAAACCAAACTAAACAGGGAGAGCTCCACATAGTTGTTAAAGAAAAGAGATTATAACAAGGAAGATGTGAGTACTTCATTGGCATTTACATGTTTAAATCATAAATACTATATAACGCTATACTATTGGGTTTATTACTTGTACCATTTCTATTATAACACTACCAAAAGTCTTCAAAGTACTTAGATATTCAAAGCACTTGTATAGGTAGAAAGTTTCTACTAGAAACATTGAAAACTGAAATAAGCCCGTCCGAATTGAAATTTTCCATGATATAATGCATATATCGTAGAAGCGTAATGTAAATAGACGTACAATTTTAAAGCCTTAGTACAGATGCTACTTTGTCTTATTATTGACTGGCGTAAGTGTGTTTGTGTATTAGTGATGCATGGAATATGCTTACATTATACTATTGAATTGAATTGAAACTAACGAGCAGGGCATGATGAATATAGAGAGAAGCTGCTGTTTCTTGTATACCGTAGAACTAGACAGGTTATGTCATGCTTAAATCAAGGAAATTTCAAAACTATATATATCGTGTAATTTCGATTTGAATAATTTCATCTCAGGAAATCAATGAGATTCCCAATCGTAATCGTAATTTGAGTGTCTTTTATTCGTTCATTATATAGACTTGAAATGTTGTGGAGAGAACGATTGGAAATTCGTCCGTATTATCCGGCTTCATCATCTGGAATTGATTCAAACTTTCACGGTATCATCATCAGCTATATACAAAAATATCAGTTTCAATTTCAACCAACAGTGTAATAAAGTAGCTCCATTTGAAACCAGACATTCTATTTTCTATATAGTGACTCTTGTTAATTGTTGGTTACATGCAGTTTCTCTCGTTCATCTCTTAAATACACAAACACGCTGCTATAAAAAAAAGAAGAAAATAATGACAATGTGTGGTTGTAGTTTACAGTAGTGGTGTTGATTTGATACTACGATACTGGAAAATGCGCAATACCTGTGTAAATTCATCCAATTGAGAGTTGCATTATCAACAAAATTTTCTACTTTCCACATATTTATTCTTGGCTGAATTTATAGTAAATTTCATATTTCCATTCAACCTTGACAACATGAGAAGCTAAATCGTCTGTGTATACCTTTCCAATTATCGTCTCTCCAACTGAAAGCATTTAATTTAATCATTTTCCAGAGTCGAGACGATATCGGAATACGTGAAAAATTTGTCTTTTTACACACACTTACACACAGTGTGTAATTTGATTACCATATCGTTTGTGTGTGTTTTGTTCATTTCCTCTATATAAAGCTTGAAAAGGCTTTTAAAAACACTATAGAAAACAAGGTATGAATTTATCAACTCTTATCTAACTTTGTGTGGTATAAACTTAATTATTTCCGTTATTTTATTTTGTGTTCATATCTTATATGCACTCAATAATATACAAATATATACCTTATACCCGCGATTGCAGAATTTTCCACATGAGAAATATTCTTATCAATGTGTAAAATACCTGATATATACTAGTGAATAATTACCATTGTTGGAGCTTGAAACCCTTTGAATAAGAAATTCGTATTTTAAATACTCCGTTAAATTCTCGGGGGTTTTTATTTATTTTTAAATCAGTCATCAGTCTACAAAACATTAGAACAAAATGTCAAGCAATCGTCAAGATCCGTTCTATCGGGCCTCAGAGAGTGATGTCATAATTGATGTGGACAAGAAAGGAGAAAAGCCAAATTATTCTGGGAATAAAATCCAGAACAATGATTCAATCACTGTGGAAGACATCAAAAAACTACAGGCTATTGAAGAAAAATATGAACATGCAAAATTTCTAAGGTAAATGAAGGTACATATTCATTTTGGAGAAAACATGGAAAAAATGATGAAAACTGATGAAAAAGTATACCTATATATTGATAATTCATAAATTGTGCTGCGTGACATTTTTTTTGTTTCAGAAAAGTTTACATTATCGTTTTAACCCAACTATTTAACGTGGGGAGTTTTGTGATGTTATTTGTTTGCAATGAGCAAGTAAACGTTTGGACCGTAGAACATCCGTATATAATTCTATTATTTGGAATACTGGCCATCATTATGTACTCGCTGCATTCTTGTTGTCGCGTTTATCAGTGGACATTTATGAATTTCCTTGGATTCGTCATGTACACAGTGGCTGAGGGATTGTTTGTCGGAGCCCTCTCAACCCTTTACACTGTGGACATTTTACTATTCTCAACTGGATTCACAATTTTCCTGTCACTGGCCCTCACTCTGTACGCGTTCAAAACAAAGACAGATTTCACTGCTCATCAAACAACCTTATTTGGGGGACTAATTGTACTAATTCTTTGCATATTTTTTGCAATGCTCCTTCGAGATGTATTCCCTATTCTCTTCTTGGTCTGTGCTTTTGCTGCAGACATTTTATTTTCCTTGTATTTTATTCATAATACTCAAAAAGTTGATCAGTCCAACGATATCTCCTCTTCAGTCATTATATTTGTAGCTCATATTAACATTTTCCTTTTTATGACATTAACTTTAGAACTCATGAACGTGATGTGATTGATGATTGGATTGAATAAAAACGAAATCAGTTTGCTCATTTTACATTGTAAATAGTAAATACCAACTAAAAACATAATTTGTTGCATCATTATAAATGCACTCACTTAGTAAGTTATAGTATCAATGAATTACACATACTTTTACTGAAGCACGAGAGATTTCTTTGGGATCTGACTTCAAGATTAATATACAAAGTTACTTTCTTAAATGACGAGTCATACGATTTAACTTTACTAGTAATCCTCAATTAACAAGCCATGTACGTCGTCAATTGACGTCACATCACACATTCGTTCACAAAACGAACTTCCGTGTGACTCATTTGGTGATTCCTGTATGATGACCCCGAAAATCAAAGTTATGAACAACCCTGCACAGTCCAACAAAACTTAAAAATCTTTTTTAGGCCCAAATAAATTTAACTATATTATTTAAACTCGAATGAAGTAAGAGTGTACGTGTACAAGTAAAGAAGCTCGTTAGTAAAAAAATCTGTGAATTTTTTCTTCCTTTGCATTTCAAATGCGAGAAATTTTGAATTTAAAAAAAGGATTGATTTCCGTAAAGTGCGACGTTATAGGTTGTGTTGAATGTGGAGGACCTTTTTCAACAGAATTTTGGATCAATGAATTTTCGCAACATTTCAGTTCATCACAGCGAATATAGCTCAGAAGTTGCAATAGGTTACCTCGTAAAGTTAAAGTGCTATTTACTACTTTTTGCCGTGTAAATTTATAAATATTTCATTAGAAACACAGTCAAAATAATCTACCACAGGTAAGACGAATATATTTTAAATTGATAATAAGAATTCGTTTTAAGATTTAAGATATATTATGGATTCAAAATTCAGTGAGCTCTTCATATGACTTTCATACTTTTTGATTTATGTATTAACTTTAATTGAGCGTTTCAGTTGAAAATGGATTTATTATATAACTTGTACCTGTCCATATTTATGACGACTCATGTCTGTACTGCGGTATTTTTTGTCATGATTCTAATTATTCAATCTAGTTTCAAAGCCATCTTTTATACAAGTATACATATTAGAAAGGAATAACTGTGTTTATATTCATTCTTTTTGGTTTTATTTTTAATTTATATCGTATATAAATTATATCTACAAGTTTTTGTCATTAAGTAAACAACACATTCCCTGTGTGCACAATGTAAATCATCATGAATCATGTTGATTTTCGAGTCTGTGTAAATCAAATCTCAATCGTGAAAGTTTACATTTTTGTACAGTCGACTTTTGAGTTTGGTGTACTTACTAAATTTAGATTTGTGGAAAGGTGACCTTCAAAGTTTTATACTGGATTATATATTTCTGATTTTTAGCATTCGGCCACTCAAATATTTTGGATTACAAGATTGAAACCCTCTACCAAGACTTCGAAATTTGACAAATACGGAAAAGAAGATAATACTCAAGTGACAAGTGTACATAATTAATTAGCAATGGGTAATTTATCTACAAATATTATATATATCTTTATTTTTGATACAAATTAAATATTTAAATTTAAATTCAGTAAGAGAATTTTTGCCAGATGTCTTGGAGTGGATTGATAATGAAACTGTGAATATCGGAATACAATTTGACTATTGTTAGAAGATTCAATCGTCTTCAAGATTGAACCATGAAATTGACATGAAAATGACAATCCACTCACTAAGTGTCTGTCAAAAAAGCTTGTCCAATGACTTGCGACTTGTGTGTACTTACAACAATTATTGCAATTAATGTTGCATGAATTTTTGTCAAAATAGATCCCAACAAACAGTACCCACCACCCTATGGACCTCCATATCCAAATGACCCAAATGCATACGCATCGTACCCAGCAGCACCTGGAGTCTATCCAAATCAACAACCATATGTTGGGTTCCCCGTTGCTGGAGGTTATCCAGGTGGACATCAAAATCAAGGCTTTGCTTATCCTGGAAATCCTGGTTACGGATCACAGCCTCCAATGATGGGATTCCAAGCACCTTTTCGTCCGGATATTGAACAACCAAAACCCGATGATGCTAATAATATACCTCACGGGGCAACGGAAGAAATAGACTTTTCCGAAAAATCCATCCGAAGAGGATTCATTCGGTTAGTTGCCAAATATTTATGTTATAATTACTTTAGGAGCATGGATATATTAGTAATAAGGGAACGTTTTTAAAATATCATTTGTTTTTACTCTACAGAAAAGTGTACAGCATTTTGATGGTGCAACTTTTGGTCTCTGTTGGATTTATTATGGTATTCACATACCATCAGGGCGTTAAGGATTGGACAAGACACAATTCATGGTTTTTCATTATGGCCATGGTGGGATTCTTCATCACAGTTATAGTCCTATCATGCTGTGCAAATGTTAGGCGCAAGGCCCCTGGAAATTTCATTTGCTTAGGAGGTGATTTAAAATTTCATTTATTCAGTAATAATTATTGATTGATAATTAGCTAATCCCACATTGAACAAACCATAAGTAATGTTGTTTTTAATTTATTTTTACAATTTGATAGTCTTCACTCTATTCGCCGGCGTAATGCTTGGAGCCGTCACGAGTACCTATAAGCAAGAAAGTGTGCTACTTGCAGTCGGCATAACTGCTGCTGTCTGCTTCGCCCTGACACTGTTCTCGTTCCAAACTAAATTCGATTTCACCCGTCTCAATGGATTTCTTTTTGTTGCTGCCATCATCTTGATAATCTTTGGCTTCGTGGCCATGTTGACTCAGATTCCCATCCTTCGGACACTATATGCAGCTGCTGGAGCTTTGGTAATAATCTAATGAAAAATGCACCATTAAAAAATATAAACTACACTACAATCATTATAATGGTGATGAATAGTTAGCATTTTCTAATTAAATTTGTTATGATTACTTTTCAGCTCTTTTCTGTGTACTTGATCCATGATACACAGCTCATGATGGGTGGTGACCATAAATACAGCATTTCTCCAGAAGAATATATCTTTGCTGCGTTGAATTTGTACTTGGATATTTTCAACATCTTCATGTCCATCCTCAGTCTTGTTGGCAACCGCTAAGTTATGTCATAATCTTGAATTTCAACATCAAAAGTTTTGGAGTTGCAACATTCAGTACGTCAAATTTTCTTAGTGATTCTCATCTGCATTCACAAATGATTTTCTATCATTTTCAATTTTCTTACAAAGCATTTATGATTCTTATCATGAATTTCATATATATAATATATATATATATGTATATTATTTGTCGAATTCTTAATCTTATTATGAGAATAGATTGCTAATACAGTCTGTGAAACATGGAGCTATATAGAAATTATGCAGAATTTTGTCTGATACTTATTCCGTATACGTTAACTTTTATTTTATTATGCGCATGCAAAATTACATTATGCTTCTAAACCATTTACTATTCGAAATTTTTAAATCGTGATTTTATAACCAAGCAAGACGATTGGCTAAATATTCTAAAAGATGTAATACTTGTAAAACTCAAATTGGTGAACAAGGATATGGTCAGACCTTTTTTATTATCAAAAATAGGTTTGGAGGATATTGCATAAAACTTAATGCTAAAAGGATCATTAATAACCAAATACTATTGCACTATTACGTGGTACGTAAATGTTGCATTTTCCCATTTGGGAGCTAAGTACGAGTGAGTTTATTGACTGAAAAATGAAATACTGAATTTGAATGGATGTATATTTTTTATCATAAACTCATCCGGTAATGCATATATAGTATTGTAAAAATCAGGGGTTTTTGTGGTTTACTATTTATATTCTGTTCTGTATGTATTTCTGTAATGTGATGATACAAAAGAGGCAACTATTTCTTTTAAAGGACATAACCGAAATTCGGTAATGTCCTTTGAATGTAATAAACTTCAAATATTATGCGTCTCTTAAATACAAAAAACAAAATTGCTATATAATTATATGGTTACAAACTTGAAAGTTCTCATATCTTTTTTTAGTTGTGAGTGTGTTGACGAGGAATTAGTACAGGATTTAATTTTTGTGAACTACATACTAGTAGGTAAGTACTAAGTATATGTATATAAAGAGACCACATAACGCTCGATTTCCTATTAACAAATGAATAATATGTTGTGTATATTACGTAATAAATGTATTAAACTATGTCCCTCCCACCACAAGTGAAAACTTTTTTAAAGTCCCTACATACTATAATCTACATAAATATTTGTATATATGCTTATACGGTATATACTTTTTAGATTTGTATAATATGAATCGAAAAGCTCTTATTACTCACTATTGTGATCACATATAATCAACTCGCATACTTTTTCGGGAACAACATATTTAAACATTATCCCCCATACAATACATGAGCTACAATATGTGATTGTCATTGTAAATGTTTAAAAAAATACCTCGATGTATCTTTTGTGTGATGATAAAATTGATAAAGTTCTAGTAGTGCTTTTACGAATAATGAAATAGAGCCGTATGCGGTATAGGCCATACTAGATTTACTTCTATAAGTATATTGAAGCTAGCTTGCTTAATACATAGTTTGTTCAATAACTACACATAATGTTAATGTAATAGTTACCGGATGTTATCAGATTTATCGATACGATCAAAGTGCAAATGAGCAAGTATTTAACATAATAATGAAATATAAAACGTTTAAAGGTATTATAAATTATAACAACATTACACACAAGATATATAAAAGCACTTTTATTAATATGTCTATGTATAGTATGTATCAATATCATTTTTGTGTATAAACGATGTTTACCTATATTAACATTATCTATTTAAATGTTAAAAGTCATACACATACAATAAAAATCAAATCGATGTCGGTTAAAAAAACGAAATTTGTTCTACTTTTTCAACATGATGCTAGAAATTTCAATTTTTTTATATAGCAAAGAACCATTATACAGACGTACTATAAAAAATTTAACGCATAAAACCTCAATCTAAAATTAAATGCATATGCGTATCATTTAAAAAAAAGCTGTAAAAAAATAAAAATTTCCGCATACAAACCGTTCCTTTTGATTTTGATTAACCACCGGCTCCGGTAAGTACAGTGAGCAATGGAATACACGTCAAAGCCACAGTGTTATTCGCCGCGGTGCCCCCCCTCGCTAAGTAGGAAGTCAGACTGAATAAATAAATTTTTGAAATCGGGAAAGTAATAAACATTTTCAAGTTTCATTCCGAGTTTTACCTATAAAACTATGCATGGCGAAACTCACTTCTGCTATGAATGTCCACTCCAACTTGAAAATTCTCCAGTTCTTCCATGTGGCCTCTTCTAATTTATCAAATTCCGGTTTTTTTCCAGAACCAACAGCACGAGGGAAAGGATCTGGAAGGCTGATAAAAAAACGACATGTAATGAAAATTTTCGACTTCCAAAATTTTGGAAACAGTTCCTTTTACCAGAGAAAGGCCAACAATGAGAGAAGCGTACATTCCGATAATAAATCCAAAGACTAAAACACTTCTTCCGTGCATTTTGGTTTTTATCTGGTTGGATAAATGCGATTTCTTAAATTACTTTCATGGGCTGCATGTGTGAGAGGGAGAAGTTGAAATTGCACTGATTTGACTGCGTGGCCAACTAAGAGTTTTTATATGAAATCCGAGTTCAATCACCACCTTATAATATGACCTGATTTTTCAACAGTAATTTGTAACCAATATCATAAAATCTACATTTGTTAGCAGACATGATTCTTCTTTGTCTTGATGTTTGTACAATCAATGATTAATACGAAATTGGGATCTTGGAATGGTGACAAGGTGGTAGACTAATCTGGAGAATTAAAGCCAAACGCTTGGATTTCGGCCCCAAATTAAACTAGATTTTTCAGTAAAACGCTCAAAGAACACACTTGTGAATTTTTTCCACATTTGCAGTTGCAAATTCTTCAAATTGCACAAATGCAATTTAAAATTTCAGACTTGCGAGTTAGACTTCAATCTGGAGCAAATATCGGATTCATCTGTATTTGCCATGAACAAATAAAGAAAGAAAAGTGCATGTTGCACTCTCTTGCTGTCTCGCCGTAAAAATTAAAAATCTGTCAAGTAAAAGCGAAAAGAGCACAATGCGGTTTGGCTTTGTCCATGTGCTGTTTGCAAACAAACTAGAAATTTTAAATTTTAAACATAGAAATTTGTATAAAAGCATCTCGCTTCTTTGTTGAAATCACTTCAGTCATCATCCAGATTTCAACAACAACAAAAAAACTGAAA
>JAIUND010001538.1:0-33697 GCA_034699125.1 Gisinianus flammeolus | reverse complement strand
TTGAGGCTAAAGTAATCCTTATCTCTTGTACTTTGATCCTGTGTGACTCAGTTTTCGAAGTAGTTGTCTATTTTAATGCCATTCGGCATTTTATGCATTGGAAAATTATGCCCCACTTTACCCCTAAGCCTACTTTTTCTTTTTACTTGATGATACAGAGAATATTGCAATGAGACAATTGTCCTTTTTATTCAAGTTTTACATTACTTGTACTCTTCTGTGCTTCAGCAAGGAAACAAGAGAACGGAAGCATGATAATATTATTATTATTCGTCTAAAGTTCTATTTGCAGTATATAGTTGTTTGTTAAGACTATAAGAAATTGAAATTATGAATGGCAGTGAAGTATTCATTGAACACTAGTAGTGTTACACTACGTTTTTATACCTTGTACAAAAGCGTCATACAACATACGGAATCTTGAAGAAGCTACGCAATAATATGAAGCCATCCAAAATTATTTCTAAATTTCATATTGTGAAGCCATATAATTCATCACGATCCAACATAATTTAATATCCATGTGTATTGCGTATATAACAAGACTAACAAGACCATGGCTCAATGGGGCGACGTAAAATAAAAGCATTTTCAAATTCTTTGTCCTTTCTCACTGAAGGACAAAACCTACTGGAGAACTAGGTATTACTACATACATATAGTAAATTAGTAGCCAATGCTCTATTTATTGAGCTTGCGAAATGATTTACTTATATTATATGGTATGTGGAGTTACTATATAGTTCCTACAACGACTTTCATATTAAATACCCAAGTCTATTTTACTGTATAAACTGGAATGAAAGGAGCACGTTCTACTATGAATGATTAATTAAGTAGCAAGTGCACATGCCATTTATATTTATCCAAGTAAATTTTCTATAATTCTCCGGGACGCTTACGAAACTCAAGTGCATATTCGGTGTAGCATAAAGACAACTTAAACTACGGAGAGCATTCATTGAAGGAATAATAAATGTATCAGTTCCTACAACTAATACTTAAATTATTATCGAGGCTCATTTCTTCACATTTCTCGTATTATGTTTCCATATAGCCTGCCTATATGATATAGTTCATATAGTATATATATAGGTATCACTTTTGTATGGTCTATCTACAGCTATTCTTCTACATATTCGATAGCTCAACATCAATTTGGATCCTCAAGGAAAGAAACAGGAAAGGATGACAGGAGGGTCACATGTAGAAAATTTGAATTTACTTGGATGCATACAGTACACAGAATTTTTTTTAACTTGTATCATTTTATTATCACTACTACACTATACCCTCCTCCCTTTGGATATGATTTTTGTGAAGGCACAAAATAGGTACACATAGTAATAATAACCGTACAGAAAACAGTTTATGTGGCTGCTTGCCAGTCTTTCATTTTTGAACGCCCAAAGGAAAAAATACGATATTTTAAAATATCTATAAGAAAAGAAAGAGCCTTAAACTTCAACTTTTTATGTAATCTTGATAGTATAAGGAAACTATTGAAGATTCTTGTCTTCTATCCTTTTTATCAAAAGGCGCCCAGAAGATTCATACGCAGTAAATTCCTCACAAATTATGTTGGCAACAAATTATAATGGCAAATACAAGAAGGATTAACTTGTACATCATCATTCCTCTGTATGTAATACTATGTAAGTTACTTGAACCACATAAAGTTCAGGTTTCCCTTACTTGTGTTTCGAAGCAAAAGAAAACATTTTGATTTTCAAAAGTATTTGCAAAAAATGCATAGCTAATACAACATTCCCTTCTCTCATCAGTTACAAGCTTTGCTTTGAACGTATAAAGGCATGGATAGTTTTAATATGAATTATGATTCATGGAAGTACAGAATAATGCACTTTTTTTCTCATAAATATGCAAAACATTTTAAGTAACACAATATCTTATTACTGTATATTTATATAGTTCACCTCACATGCACAATGGAAGTGTCTATTCTCAACTTTTTCAGCACTGCTAAACGATGATTTGCTACAGAATCGAGAAAAAAATCCATACTTTGACAGACTGAAGATCATTGGCAATAACTTGCCTTGGCATTCCAAAAATAGAAACCTAAATTATTGACCTTCTTTTCCGGTAGCCATTTCCCTCTCTCATAATATTTCACTTCCCTAATACTTCACTTGATTTTACTTTACATTTCATGAGACAGAAATCGAAATTTTCAGACAGAATCTACAAATAGAATCTTACACACGGACGGGTATACTATTTACACTATCTATACATGGAGAAATTTCTCCTCGCTAAAGAAAGCACGACAAAACATAATAATGACGTGCGTATTCCTCAAAATTGTTCATATTATGAACTTTGTGTACGAAGTACGAATCCTCTCAAGATTTTAAAACGGTACGCCAACAATTTAGTAAAAAAACTTTGCTATAGTAGTATATAGTTTGAGTAGGTATATTCTGAGACAATGAAAACAAGAAAGTCAAAGTCAATTCACCAATGTCAAACAGGCTTATTTACAAGCACGATGAGTAAAATCATAAAACAAACCTTACTTGTGTACAAATTTCCTTATGATATTATGTATAATTGTTATTTATAACAATTATAATTGATACTTGTTACTGACCTGCATGCCACATATACGAACTCCAAGCTGAACGGATGTCGAGGAGGCTGCCTTGGCGGACTGTGACTCTATTTTTGCTGGTGTTGCATCATCTCCATATTGTCTGGTGCCCATCTTCAAGTCAAGAACACACGGATACTCGAATCTTCGTGTCAAGTTTTCCAGAAGCATGAATTCTGCACGTGTGTATACAAAAAAATTAATTAGTATTTTTCCATGGACAGTTTGTCTACATCAGATGTCAATGTTGTCATACATTTATAATTTATATGATCATTTATTTTGCTCGTGTCAAAATCTGACCTCACTGAACCTAGCAGCTGATTCAATTATTATTGTGAAAGGTTTGCAAGAAAATCTGTTCCAATTATTTATTGGAACGATGAATGAATAATCAGTCAATCAATCAAACATTCACGATATCACTGCATATGTTTGAATTGAATTAAAGATTTCTTTCTATCACTAACGAGAAACTGATAATCACGAAACTCATATGTATTCAAAACAAAACGATTACATATTTGTTCCTCATGTCTGTAAATGACTCCAGAGGATATACTTGTTTATGCCGAGAGTGCACCGTATATGTACACACACACACACACACACACACACACAAATACACATACCATATACATAAAAAAGAAGGATGACAAGAATGTTGTTTCTTACTTTGTGCATGTGGTTCCTTTTCCTTCGGTGAGTGAGAACTCCCTGAGCGTTTGATTTTTGAAAGGTGGTCTCGGTGACATTTGAGAACCCAAGGATTATGTGGACGAATTGAACGGGTGCTGTTAGAGCTCGAACTTGAAGATCCTTCTTCATCCACGAATAGTTCTTGTAGCTCGCTTTCAATTTCAATCTCAATGCTACCAGAATTCTTTAAGCGAATCCGGCTAAATAGGAATATTTGAAAAGAAATAACACTTTAACTTTTGTATTCATTTAAAAATGCTCCCTAAATTTACTCCAGATGGTTTCTTAAAACTCAAAATTGGCCTTAAAACTCAAAATTGACCTTAACCTCAACACAGAAAAAAACAAAATTTTAAAATTTAACCTAAAAAAACAATGTAAATAATATGATTTTCTTCAAAGCTGTATTTTCTCGTGTTTTTTAAACAAATCGCGATGAGATATTGTTTATATATGAAGTTGTGGATAACAAAACCCGCCGCATACCATTTTTCACTTTTTTGCATATTAATATGCAGAAAAACATGGGCTATTTTATAGGAAAAGTAAGAAATTTGTAAAAAAATTGCAGATATTTAATTTTAATTAAGTTTTAATTAAAGAGATTTTACGAGGAGTGAGTGGGCAAAGTGGAAACCAACGTTTATGAAATCGCCGCTAGAGGACTCACTCAAAATTGTATAATGAAAGCAGAGTTCAAGGAAATCTCTGAAATTCAATGAAACCGTTTTATTCAAATGGAGCTTACGCGCGCGAGTCGCTGTTAAATTGTGCTTGACATTTAAACTCGAATATCTCGACTTATAGATACTGGTATGCGGCGGGTTTTCTTATCCATAACTTCATATTTATTTTATAAACCTACAGAAATGTAACGTAGAAATTTATTTGAAACTGCCTCAGACTACACAATAAACAAAACGTTTTGCAATAATTTTCAGTTAAACAAAAAACTAAACAGCTAAACAGAAAAAGATTGTAGAAACACAAATATAATATTCGAGAATTCGATGTGTATACTCGACATTCAATATAGGTATATATATAGAATTCTGTAGCCATTTCATCATGGTCAAGTCATTTCTACTTCCTGGGTGCACTTTTAAATGTAATGAATATACATACTACACATTCTGCGTTTACACACAAAAGTCGTCTCAACCTTAAAAGTTAAATCTGTGTCTAATGAAAATGGTTTAAAACCGTGCATTTCTAAAAAGGCTTTTTAAAAAAGCCTTGAACGAAATTTTAATTTTGATATTAATCACAATTCACTTTGATTCTTACCGGCTTTTAGGCAGTTTTTTGTTACTCAGTTGACGGGAAATTCCTTTGGGTGGATAAGCCGCGACTGTAATATAGCCATCCTGATCTTCTTCAAATCGAACCTATATGTACCAAAATCATTGTTTTCATTTATTTTTGTTTGAATCTGATAGTTTATGATGAGACACAACTAACAAACGAATCGTTCATAAAATTCAGTAATTATTGGAGAATTTCAATGGCAGCAATAAGATTACAGATAACAGTTGGTAAAAAATATATTTACAATTTTCCACATATATTATACCGTTGAAACTATTTTTAATATATTTAACTGTTCACGACCAGCTAAATTCATTAAAAATAGTTTCAACGGTATAATGTACCTGAAAAATTGGAAATATACTTTTTATATTATAAACACGGAAGTTTCATATGACCATTAAATACATGCAGTTTTATCCGTGCACGGTATAGGAAAATTTAGACAGTAAAATTTTATCGGAATTGTAAGCACACTCTATAAACTGTACACTACAAAATGATGTATTTTCTTTAATTAATGTCCTTAAGGTTTATGTTCTACCTAGACTCAAGGATGATAAAATCTTTACTCCTTCGATAATAGGTTTCTTCCTCATTTTCGTACTTTCACTGCCATATCGTATAATGCATATACAGTTCTTCTACAGTCAAAGGGTGTCCTTCTATATCTATAGTACCTCGATTTCTGTTTCCTGTGTAGTAAGTACATTATGAAATACAATAAGAAATGGACAGGTACTTATTTTATTTTTGAAACTTGCTTCCATGTAATTTCTTGCTATCACCGGTTTTCCTTACTTGTTTCCACGTAAAACATATCATCTTCCATAACACGAATCCATGATTTTTCGAGAAAATTGGAATATCATCACGTCACACAATTTAAGTGACTTTTCCTGTGTTTTCATACATTCTAATTATCTATATCCTTGAAACCCTAGTCTGTATTCTATCCTACCTTGCACAGTTAAGTACCTATATGATATGGAAATTATTCATTCATGTTAATGAACATTAGCCATGCCATCCATCTATCCATCTTTTACTGTTAATACCATAGTTTTGTCAAATGAAATTTACCTGCACAACTCCTCTGTACTCGGGAGTAAATTTTTTCATAGAACAAGGGATGAGTTCGTAAAATTTTAATTCTTGTTTTATTAAGGGCTTACAAACAGTCCTTTCATCTAGACACAGTATACTTGAGTGGCCACCAACTTGATGCATGTACACGTCCAGCTATATTTGCAAGAACAGAGAATAAAAAAAGATTAGTACATGATCATGCTGCTCATTTTCTCTCATATATCAAGAAAATGCGAATCCTTTAAAAAGTATTGGAATTTTTTGGAAACTATTTGAAGGTGCGATATCAAAGTCAAATAGTCGCGTAACAACCGAATCTTTTCAACATTCAATATAGTAGAAAAAAAGAACATCTTAAAGCTTTTTTCATTGAGTAACTAACTGGATACATTTAGAATGAGACTCGCACGTTTTTCTAATCCTTATAGCTTTAGTGACTAAGGCTTATAGTCTCCAGCCTAATTGAACGGCACGTGTCTATTTTAATGAAATACTATATATAGGGATTATTATTAGGATTTCAAATGTCTACCACGACTCAGTCATTCTATAATAATGAAATGAATTACGTACTGGCACTGGTTCGCATTCTTGAATTCCATTTAAAATATCTTCCATAGGCATTCTTGTTCTTCCAGGTCTACACGCTCGCGTCCACGTCTTTCACAATGTATTTTCGCAACTTGGAACTGTAAGGAATAGAAAAAGAAAAGTTCACAACTTTTCAATCAACAATCACTTGAAAAGTCCTATCGCCGTCCCTTTTTAAAGAAAGTTACTTATAAAGTAATCAAGGAGGGAGATAATACAATATAAACTCAAGTTGATTATTTTCTTTCATGACCACCAAATAAATGACGTAGAAAAACTGACTCATATATATACACACTTCTTTTTAAATCAGGAAATATACGTCAGAAATCCCAGTACACAAATGGTAAAAACAAATTCACATGTACACAGTTGCGTCACACACACTCAAAAGTATTTACAATTATGATTATAGCCTACGTAACACAATAATAATTGATTATTTTTTTTTCATTTGCCAAATAACTTTATCTACTAGACTTCTATAAATTTACACAGTAATACACACATATAGTCAGCACGACACACACACTATGTACACTGCTACCACGAGGACACGAAACTATAAAACATTTATTATTATTATTATTATCTGACTTGATATATTTACCTTAATTTAACTATGTACCTTATGTTTGTTTTATTTGGATTTCGTTAGCTACTATTTTGAGGGAGCACTTTATTATTTTGCAAACCGTTTTATTGTGCAAATGATAAAAACTTCTTTTTTAATAGTTTTTTCCAGCACTCAAATTTCAAAAGACAAACAAAAATCCAACGGTCAACAAGGAACACAAGTAAGTAATAATATTCACGTTCATATATTCAATCTTAAATTCTATCACTATTTCATCAACATGAAGTTACGAAAAAACAATTGCAAAGTATTGCAAACTATATTATCATCACAACTTTTTTAGATTTTCATTATTATAACATGAATATAATAATATTTGTTATTATTCCTCGCTCGATTTATATGGCGTGTATTAAAATAGAGGTCTTCAATCACAAATCACAGCATCTCAAGATTACAAAAGCATGTATCTAAAAAGTAAGTGAAAATCCTTTGTATAGTTTTTTTCTTCCTTTTTTCAGTTATTAATAATCATACCTATTTTTATTTCAGTATTATTATCTTGTATTAAATTTTTTATGTTTGGTATTTTAGTCTCGTCTGTACACAGAATAGAGTTTATAGTAACAAAAAAAAATGTACATGGAGAATGAATAGGACGCGACTGACTGGCTTGAAGTGTGACTGTGAAATGACACGCTATATGTTCCACATGCAGCAAAAAACATTTGAAGATTGTGTGGAGAGAGAGAGAATCAAAGCTTGTAAGTAATGCCCACTATATTATAATATTATTCCTTTCATGATAGATGATAATAATATATTACATACTCATATATAAAGGTTTTTCCTCCAGCTTGTAATTCTCTTCACAATTATGTATAATGACTGACTTGTGTCATTGAACATTGAACTAAAGAAAATTCTAGTCAAAAAAGATTTCTTTAGAAAATTCAAATTATAAACATAATTTATTCATATTAACGAGTATACGTAATTATTAACGATATTATCGTTACGATAATAATTGTTGAATAAGGTAGGGGCACACACGCTCATAACAAAAGTTGTCTAGTATTCTCCATTTCGTATCATATCATTATTTATTTATTATACACACTCAACGACGAGTAATTGCCAGTACTATTTGATAAATGAAAACCAAATTATCGATAGGGTGTACATGGATTATGGATAGATTTAATTCATCTCTCTCTCTTTCTCTCTCTCTCTATCTCTATCTCAGAAGAGACGTGACTCAAGATTAAATATTATACACACTCTAATATACTTAGTATATTATACTAAGGCTATTTGGCTATGTACGCAATCGACAAATTCATGAATCTTACAAATCTATTTGTATTATTTTTTATACAGAACATGGTTATAGTTTTTTTTGTTAAATGGTAAAGTGACACTCGATCCATACTATGGATGTATTCCATGTGTGTTTACGAATGATTTTTTAGCGTTAGCTTTAATGCGTCTTTGCTACACAACATCATGTATAAGAATATGGTCATCTCTCTTGTGTGATTCCTTGGTGGATTTTCCAACGCTCTTGTTAAGTTGGATTGAATTTTGTGAGACTCACTAACAACGTTATGTTGACGATTACATAACCTTGTGCTTTCAAACATATGCAAATGATGCAAATAATACTACCATACTAACGGTGACCGTGGCATTTCCCCACGAAAATAAATATAAGTCTTGCTACATGCAATTTCAATCGTCTTCCTCTGGAAAGAGGATACAATATCATGATTCAATTGTATATTGCACTTATGAGGATAGTGATGATTCTGCTTTTATACCATATGTACGTAGTACGCATGGTATCTGGTATGTGTAATGGGCAAACTGCTCACGGGCAACAAAAGTAGCAAACACTCGGGAAAGATTGTTTGGATGAGGAATCTAATAACAATGTAATTTGTGGCTTGGGTCCATTAAAAACTGTAAACAAAAACTTACGTTACGTTAGGAAAATCATTAACTTTTATGTACATCTACAATTTTTTGTTATGAGCCTAGTCTGAACTCTGTATCTATACTTATGAGGATGCCGGTTTATCTATACATAAATAAATGAGACTCGTGATGCTCAGAACTACGTACAATATCATTTTGGTGTACGTTTGTATTTTGAATCTTCGAATGGCTGATAACAAAAACAAAATAAAATAATATTTGAGTTTAAATTCTATACTATAGTTTGTAAATGTAAAATTAAGTAATTGTGTATGATATGGAATAGAAATACAAACACACACAAGGTACGTAAATGATGTAGACTGAAACTGAAGCCAGACCTGTCGTCGCTTGGCGTAGTTATACATTAAGGGAACGTCGCATGTCCTATGATAACGTGGGGATTCTATTTTTGTCATCATTTCTAACCGTGTAATATGTATGAAAACATGAAGATGAGTACTAGTGCTTAAGTTGGTTACCCATATAAAAGTATAACTCTATTTTCTATTGAGTACACACAGACTTGAGGTTTTTAGTTTTAGCTAATATAACAAATTCCCAATTTACCAACGTCAATTCGACCATACATAAGAACTTGAAAGTAAAACCACTGTAAAACTCTATTTTCATATTCCTTTTCAGTCGAAATATCAAAGAGTGTTTTTAAATTTCATTCCTCTAGGAAACGCATCATACATGAGTATAGCAAATGTCTGGCTGTGTATACAATGTGAACACAAGCCCTAAATTTTTAGCCTATTCATATTGTTTATACATTCAAACCTTATAACCAAGTGTAAAGGTTTTTCATTAAAAGTAATTACGTCATAAAAAAATCAATGCATTCAAATGGTTACTGAATGTATCAAGGCAACGTTTGACAGTATTTTGTAAATATTCTTGATTTTAAATAAAGGCAAAGGCAAAACGCAATCACTACTACATAGACATACGTAAAGTTTTCAATAGTTCCATGCAAAGAGCATGTAATATTGCATACATGTTTTCCTTCAGATTCACATAGTTTAAAAAAAATGGGAGCAAGTTAAAATGTGACTGTGTTAAAGCTGAAATTGCAGCTGTTAGAAAAAAATAAGAATGTACTCACTAATATACATAATGTAATGTACGGATATATTATATTTGAATTCATATGAGACTTTTATAACACAGTATAGTAATTCCTTGTATGCATTTCACATATACTTGTGTTCAATTGCCAACTTGGAGAACGAAATATTTTTACGGTGCTTGCGGAAAAAAGACTGAAAAGGACAGTTCAGAACATGAATAAGTACATATGATATGCTCAAACACACAATCTCACACAAATAGAAAGAAACACCGGAAATTTACTCTCTCTATATAGCACGTTAACATATTTTCCTTTCGTCTGTATTTAATCTTTTTTACATTTACCCTCTTTATTTATCAGTCTCAAACAGAATAGACCACAGTGTCTGAAGAATTTTTATGGTACATCCTTTGAGGTAGTTGAATTTATATATTTTATTTTAACCCTTAGGACATTCCTTACAACAACAAAATGAATGAATGAATGAGTTCGTTCGTTCTACTCGCTTTCACATTACAAATTTCCAATTACATACATGTTTGACTGACTGTGCATGCGAAGAACGAAAACTTTTCCAAATGAGAATGATGAGATTTAATTCCTAGACAAGTTGGCTTCAACACTCACATTTATTTGATACTTTAAAATTAAAAGTTTCAAATGTTACACTCTAAAGAAACATCAAAAAGAAAAATGAAATTGTAAAATTCACTATATATGATCCCGTTTACAGGTATGCATTAAACATTTTGATGATGCATCATGAATATAGATAAAAAAAGTTGTTTGTATACGTACATGTATTGATATTGATATTAGGTCAGTTTGTAACATTTTCAGGAATCGTATAATGTAATTAGTAAAGTTTGTTTGTTTAGTTGGGTTAGTGGGTCTATACAGTAAAAACTTTTCCTTTACGTTTGACCAAGTAGAAATTTTTAAT
The DNA here is from genome assembly GCA_034699125.1 of Gisinianus flammeolus. Classification (NCBI taxonomy): domain Eukaryota; kingdom Metazoa; phylum Arthropoda; class Collembola; order Symphypleona; family Katiannidae; genus Gisinianus; species Gisinianus flammeolus. The sequence goes on along the minus strand of JAIUND010001538.1, from coordinate 22,821 downwards.
GAAAGTAGTTTGGACATGATTTGTTAGTGAAAGAGGACATGTCATAATATATATTACATACGACAACAACACTTTCAACCTATTTAGTATTTACATATGATCAGAAATTCTTTTTTCGATTTCTTTTACGTAGATTCAATTGGTAAGGTTTTGTATTGGACCTCTCAAGAATCAGTTTAAAAAAAATCAGAAAACATTCAGGCATTTTCAACTTTGTGTATAAGTTTAAAATGGATGAAGGTTTATGAAATTACATTTCAGGGAAAAGTAAAATAATATTGCAAAGGGAAATGTGACGAGACTTTTCACTTTTACTCTCCTGACCATGTGTGTATTTTAGTCGTGGGTTAATGACAGCGGAAAGGTAAGGTTTTGTACATTTTCCCTTGTTATGCGACGTGCTGTACAACCCGAGTGATTATTTTAAATACTTATAAGTTATAACTATTCCGACAATTCATACTGCCTGTTATAGATACTTAAGCATTTACTATTTTAGTATATACCTATATACATATATGAACTTAAAGATGACGACGATGTGGAGATAATATCCTCAGAGTCCTCCGAGTCTGTGACTGTGTGTGTGAGTATACAGTTCGAAAAGTTTATTTTCAAAGTATATTATAGTATATATATACCCAAAACAAACTGAATGACTGTAAGCTACGAGCAAACAACATATGAAGGGAAATAATACAAACATTGGAGTTTGTATTTTTTTCTACTGAAGGGAAATTGGAATGTTATCAAATCAAGTGTAGTACATTGAACTGACTTAAGATCATCTTATCAACGACTAAATTGCGTCTCATTCACAGGTTCACTCTGAAAATATGTGTGTGTGTGTGTGTATCAGAACAACGCCATGAAGATGATGCAAAACATTGCTGATTTACAAAAGATTCATCAACATTTGCAATTATTTTAGTTACAAGTCTCACTTCGTGGTACCCATAATAAATAACCATGTGCATAAAATCCTGATCTCAATACACATGTAAATAAAGACTGTGTAACGAATGAAGATGTACTTATATTCACAGCTTATACTATGTGAACATAATTTTCATAATATTTTTTTAAAGAAAGAAAGGCTCTATTTTATTCTGAAAATATGTTTGAATCACAACTTGTGATTGAGCAACGGGGAAAGTAATCTCACCTAAAAAATAATGACAATTTTACAGTGAAATGTTTTTACGTTATCATCTAGTACAGATGAACATTAAACTCCACTTAAATTTTGAATCGTTGATGCATGGAGTTACTGAAATGAAAATGGTAAATGTTTTTGTTTACACCATTATTCATTATCATGGTTACTGCTAAATCTCAATACTTGAACTGAACAAGTTTACTGTTTACTAAAAATTGTACGCTGAAATCCTTTATGTCCGCCGAGTGCCGCCGACATGACATCATAACTATATGACAGAAAATTAAATCAATTCCTCCATTGGGAAAATAAATTAAATCCCATCTTTAACGCAATACAAACTATGTATTCTAGATTTGTAAATTTTGCAATATATATATATCCATTAAATATTTGACTCGTGTCAACATTTGAGTGTCAGCGAGAAAGAGATATGACAAATTCAGTTGTCAAAATTATGTTTCTGCATGAGAATGAGATTGTTGGATCTTGTTATCAGAGAAAATTCAACTTGTATATGATATGAAAGAGGAAAATTTGAATTACTGAATTTCACAATCATACATTATATATTAAAGATTATTGTTGTTGGCTTCTATGAAATGAATATGAAATTTAATTTTAACCATTATTATTGTAATCTCAAAATTTGTAATCTTGAACTTACCATTTACACAATGATGAGATTTAAATACGTTGCACAAAACAAATTCTGCTAGTTGGCAGTGGATTTTTTCACAGTCGATGAATATTTGAATTACTTATGATTTTTAAATTATAATTCAATCACCATGAATTGAATTTAAATCCCACTGTGTAAACGATATTTACTGAATTTTATTTCATGAAAAGTTGTCAAAAAAGGATAAATATTTATGGCGATGACCGAAAGTTCTCATTAAACCACCGTATTAATTCACTGCTCACAATAGCAATTCGTCACTATTTTACACACGAATAATCCAGACTGATCTGTAAATGGATATATTTATTTGATGGATTTGTGAAAAGAAACTAAACTGGCTGGAGGTAGAATCCAAATAGGGAAGTGAGATACATGCTACTCTTTTCTTTTTTTTTCGGTAGTCGTATAGTAAAAAGATTGATTTAAGACGGAAATTTCACGGTTCAACCTTGAGATTCAGCTGTAGCCAAGGGACTCTCAATGGTAAGCAAGGCAAAGCAACAAAAAAACGAGAAGTTAGCGCATATATAAACAATCTACTCGGCGCAGAACGGGTAACACACATTACCCGTGCTAAAATTCCATCTTTTGCATCATCTCATACTCTATATATAAAGAGAGAGCTCAGAGAGAACCTGCAAAAACTCTGTCAGGATACAAAACCCAGCCCCGGTTTTCCTTTTTGCAACAGCAGCACCATGTCATGCAATTTTCTGAAAACACACGCACCCAGAGACAACCTAAAAAGTGAAAATGGTAATTCGGTTTGTACCTACGCTGCGCCTGTGTTCAATTTATCCTTGTAATCTCTCCGTCGTCCCAGACGACAAAACGTCAAAAAACATATACACTCCAACTTTCTTGACAGCCAAAAATAAAACCCTGATATTTACAAATGAAATTCACATGAATGAAATGTGAACTCATATAATATACAATATTTATTATTTATACCCATTATTCAAATTTTATGTATTTTCCAGGAGTTATAAAGTATTTTTGTTTGACTTTCAATCGTTGTCATTATACAGAAGAAGAAACAAATAACATTTGACGAAATTACTGGGAAACTGAGAGCAAAAGCTATTAGTGAGATATTAAACTAAGTATGTAATATGATGATCACTTTTGAAGGTGATTTACATTTTACATTTGACTTTGTAATTTTAATACTGGACAAATCCTCATCATGTATTTCATGTATACACATTGTTTGCCACGTCATTTTTAATGCGTACATTCATACTTGTTCTTTGTCAAAGGTCAGTTAACGTTGTATTGTTTTGACTCACTGGCTCGTAAATATTTTAGCACTTATGCGAAAATGACTTGTAGTCTGGTATTTAAATTTTTTCTTTCCCTGTATTTTATATACAACTATACACAAACTAACAACATATCTTTAGATTGTCTGCCTTAGACATTGGAACTATTGTTAGAGCTTGACCTATGTTAAAAGTATAATATGGCTCAAGCTCAATGGTAAACCCAACTGTACATAAGTCGATTGAAATTAACGATAGCGCATAATATGCTACCAAATTCCTGCTCAAAGTACAAAATGTAATAGGGAAATTGGGAGGGAATCACATAGAGTATTTATACGTATATACTTGTAATTAAATTAAGATCATCTTACCATTCCTTTAGAGACGCTGCTAGGGGGAAGTAGATTGAGTTAACCACAAGCACCAGATCCCGATGCTGGGTTGATCATCAATCGAGTTTAGTTGTTGTTGATGTATATTAAAGAACTATAACTAGCACACCCCACAACAAACAGTCATTGACTGAGATCAAGGTTAAACTTTAGCTAAACTTTGAATGCAATTTTGTGGCAGCAAATGTATAAGCTGAATGATACTGGGCAGGAGGAGAACAGTAGACACAGATGAACTGTAGAGAAATAGAAATAGCCAGTGATGTAATTACGTGCACACTATGCAATGCGTTTTATCTTATCCTTTACGGTATCACTAATAATTTGACTTGACTTGGATTTGGATTTGGGTATGGAATCAACGAAAAGCCAATTGAGTAATATAAAGGTTTGGCGACAAATTTACTTATTGAATGATGTAACGTATTTTAATCTGTGATGGCTTTTTTAACGACGAAAATTGTAAATTGTCAGCTGATCACTGGCTCCTTGCAATTGTTTGCTCGATGCTTTTCTCAAGCTCTTTGTAGTTGAGCTTCTTCACGGACTTTGAGAGAGAGTTTTGTTTGTTTGTTTTGCGAGGAAAAATGAATTCACGAATTCTGCGTAAATTTTATTGATTTTTTTGCACGTTGACAACGTCTCCTTTTGCGAAATGCAGGAACTGCAAAATGTATTTGCGTGTTTTTTTGCAAAATAAACGTTCGTTCTCAAAAAAAATTCAGTCAAATAAATGATAAATACATAGTAAATCTTCGCAAATTTACCGGCATTATGTGTATTGTATTGCCTTTAATAAAGACAATACATTCAGTACAAATATAAAGACTTTATATTTGTACGGAATTCATTATTAGCAAGTATAAATGTCTTCACACCTAAGTTAGATCCAGTTACTTAGATTTCAAGCAGTGAAAACAACTGAAAGTTACTCCCAGTTACTCTAAATATGTTGCACTTATACTTACATGTACGACTTAAATATTGTTATTGTAAACTATTTGATGACTCTGATGAAACTTTGAAATGTATATACTATGCTGCTTGTAACTTTTGACGATTGTCCCTCTGTTCCGTGTATAATACTAAAAACATAATTTAAAATTGTCCTCATTTGAAGCGGCACTAAATAATGAGTATTGAGAGTATCAGGAAAATGCTGATTAAGTACATGCCAAAGTTTCTATTCAGCCAGCATTTATTATGAATGAAAGAGGAGATGTAAAGACGTTAATGGGATGTCTTGAAAAAATTGACATTATATTATTATATGGTTCAGAGGGTCCTTATTATACATGAATAAGAAAGGAATGGGAGATGAAGTATGTATATAGGGCGTGTACATAGGTACATGGGGTGTATAGTTTATAGATTATGGATATTGCAGTAGTCGTGGAATGAAAACAACAACAACAGAGAAGACACGGGAGTACATACTCAGAATTACGAAATGGTTTTTTTTATACCATCATCCACATATATTTCCGTTTCTATTGAGACAATAAAGAGGCCTGAGAATCGGATAGAAAATTTTATCCTGACAAAATGTGTGTGTATGTGTATATTGTGTATGCAATGCAATACAAACACTTGGATATGCTGTCTGCTATATATCTGTCTGGAATATTACCGTACAGTCTGGAGCAATTTCCATTCCCTCCGATTCCCAATCATCCCCTGGAAAATCTACATTGTCCAGTTGGTTGAAGGTTGAATGACCTCCATAAAATATTTTTTCAAACAAAGTTTGACTCCATCATCATCATTCATCCTTTCCCTCTTTCTGATTTATCATTCATTATGTGTATTTAATTTATTTTGTCCTATATCCCAACTATGAAAAAAAAAAAAACGGTGTTATTTTAGAAATCCCTAGAAAAATTTAACCCTTTGAAATTTGTCTTGTTTTCGTTGGAAACTTGACGGTATTTTTCCTATGCTGCACAGTCGCACAAGACAAATAAAGTGTTTTCCTTCGGCACTGAGCCCCACTCCCTCATTGGATTTCAAAGAAAGCTGGTAGCTCTCTTGTCTTTTAAAGTCTTCTTTCAGTCCCTGTTGAATGGTTGACACACAAGATTTTTTTTTCTTTCATCATCCACATTGTGATAGTGTCCAGAGAATACTAATTTACATTTACATAATATATTTTTTATTCTTGTTCCGATACAAACAAAGTTACACACAGAGACACACTCATACAAAATATATACAATCAGTACGCTACGTATACTAGACATCAGTAAAACTTGTGACAATTTAAGTCTGTTCTCTGTTTTGTTCTTTTCCTGTCATCGTGTGTCCGTAATTCCTGGCATTGGCATTGACTTTACAGCTAGTACGGTCCACAATCACACCGAGTAAGTATTCCAGAGTATCTTTACTACATGTAAACTAGTACATACATCCACTTTATTCAATTTTAAAGTTAAATACTCACACAATCACTTTTCTACATAGTCAAGTCTCTCGTCAACTCTGAACAACTTTGATTTCCTCGAAGATCGAGAGTACGAGAGAGTGAGAGAGAGGATGAGAATGATAATACTATTTACTTTGTGGTGATTCCAATTATACCGCTATATTGCTCCTATGTGTATTAACCTTCTCAACTTTTAAATTCCTCATTGCACCACGTTAAACGAACAATGTACCAAATAAAATTAGCTACAATTTTTGAACTTGTATTCTATTCCCATCTCTCTCTCTCTCTCTCTCTCTCTCTCTCTCTCTCTCTCTCTCTCTCTCTCTCTCTCTCACTGTCAAGTACTCGCGTACGCAAACTTTACTCTATCTGTATATACTGATATTATTAGTTTACTTGTACTCGGAGCGTGGTCTGAGAATATCAGTGACAAGAATAAGTTGGCACAGTTTTTCAACTCGGATTTAGAGGAAAGTGGCAGTGGGTAGTGCTTACTTCTTACTTAATACCATCAACATGATCATAATATGAATAAATCTGGTGGTATCAGTAGCATGTTGGTGTAACATGTATACATAGATTTATATTTATATACTGAATGAACCTCCTTACCTTAATTTTACTTTTAACCTCCACATACACACACACACACACATACACACAATATGTGTAGATACGTATAAACTATGGAATAGATGGTATGCACTATGCATACAGATTATCCTCTCTCTTTCTATGCAAAGCCTACAAAGGAGAGAAGACCTTTATAGAAAAACTTTAAACTTGAACTATGAAATATATTTATAGACGGAGCTTTTTAGAATTCACATTTGTATTCTCACACTCGGTGTGATGTATTTACAGTTGGCAATGTGTATTGTGGGGCATGTTTCCTTTTTTTAAATAACTAATCGTAAGGAGAAAACAGCTTTGAATATGTAGTATAAAGAAATCCTAAATGTTAATAGTTTTGGGGAACCACTTGTGAGTGTAGAAGACCGTCCTCGTGTAAAAACGTTAAAGAGTTAAAGACGGATTAAGGAACAAGAAAGTGTAGACAAGACACAGTTCATAACCCTTATTATTGGTTACTGATTTATATATATATTGACTAAGTAGCTCCTACATATTTTTACTACCTTACATACATATGTACCTACTGCATACATACCTACCTACCTACATAGTATTTACATGTGGATATATGAGTACTTATATATGTACTCAGAAATTCTTCTTTACCAATCCAAATTATGTACCTGTATACAAGTACAACAACTACCTATGTACCTAAATACACACACTACATCACAGACACTACACGACTATGTACATCACACCATATCATGTACAAACTATAAAGTACAAAAGGATTTTAGTTTTTCCTTTTAGTTTGCCACGAATAAAAATACATTTTTGTATTAGACAAAGTCTGTAAGTGCTTATTGTTTGCCGTATTATGTTTAACTTTCACATGTATATCTATGGGCTACTTTGACAATGGATATATTTCATATATTAAATTGACGATATATGTATATGTGAGTGAAGACAACTCTGAGAGCTCATGTCAAAATAGTATATATGTATATGTAATAATAATGTATATCCAAAATACATGGGGACGTTAAATAGTAAATAACTCGAGCTGCAACCTCTTTCTTTCACCCTTACCTACCTTTTTAATTTTCCATCTTCAATTTTAAAGGTTAGTTTCCTCCTTAGCCTCGTGACGAGAGATGGTTCATTTTCATTTGGATTATACCTATTCAGATTATTAATATTATTATTCTCTCTCTCTATTCTTCCCCTTCCTCCAATGTTCAAGCATAGATAAAAAGTAAAAACTGGTTTTCAAATTGAAATTTCTGTTGTTGTTTTTTTCTTCTTCGTCTTTTTTTAAAATTGCAATACAAAGTGTTCATGGTGGGTCGTATTAAATTTACGTCTGTCTAGTTAAATCTCGTTTGTACTTTAGTAAATCGTGTATCGTATTTAAATATTTTAAACTGGAATTTGAAACACTAATGTTTCAATTCAAGATAATAAGACTTTTCTCTCACCATCCTTTGCCATCATTTGGTGAGTGACGTGAAGAGAGTTAACATATCACAACTTTGTGGTGAATAATTCCAAAATTTGCCATTGTTCTTTGTTGAACTCACACAAACTTTTCACTGTCATCCTTGTTATTTTTTAAAGTTTGTCCAAGGTAAATCAAAACGTTAATTAAGAAACAATTTCCAAGTGTGAATAAGCGATTTTAATCCATATAGATATTAAAGCCTTAAAATTCTCAACGATGAATTGTTTTTTGATTCTCTCAAAACATTTCCTATATATAATATGCATAACGGTTGTAGTTAATGGCGGAATCAATAGATTATTGCAGCCCGGTGACATCGTGACCACTCTAAGTATTTGATTGATTGACTGTGAGAAAAGGAAAAAAAAGAAGAAAGAAAAGAAACTTTTCGTTTCATAGACCGCACAAAATGCACATTTTTCGGCTGTCAATAGTGTAACAGTTTTTTTTGTAGTGGGATGAATGTAAAAGTAAATGAAATGATAGATTAGAATCTTTCACTCTATTGAAAAGAAAGGACATTTTCCTTTCAGAAAAAGTTTGTCTACCTATACTACCTATTACCTATATATAGAGAGAGACACATCAATGTGAAATGTCACGGCAGGGGGAGAGAAAACTTTTCTCTCCATCTCTCTTTCTCTCTCTCTCTCTCTCGACCAACTCACATTACAGTAAAGTAATCTACAGACAATTAGCCGTAAAATGTCTTGTTTTGGTTAACTATCCATTTAAACGTGGAAAAAATGGAGTAGACGGTAGACACAGGAGATTTTTGTAAATATATTTATATGTGGAGTCTCTCTCGCTCTCGTCTCTCATCAAAGAGGGAAAAGTGTTCGTCAATGTCACATGTGGTATGTGTATGTGTATGTGTAATGACGTGCTTGTCAAGACTGTAAATATGTAAATATAGACTCTTAAACTCTCCTCGTCGTCTGATCTGGTGGTATTCTGTTGTGTATTTCTATATGTACAATAAGTATTAAGGAATACACTCACCAGGACGTTTCCACATTTCTCCATTATTTGCTGGCTTTGTTACTCCGTGTATATGGAATTATGGATATGGATACAGATAGAGAGAGAGGATAAGTCGAGCCATGAACGCCCATCTCATTAGTAGACAAAATATTATACACACAAGTCGAAGCTTCAAGTGTCAATCTCCAGTATGAAATTTACACATTTCTTCTCTTGTGTCGTTGTCATAAGTATATTGGCATATTCAATATGAATCATGTGACTTTGTGGTGCATTCAGTTGACGACTTGCAACTGTGTCTAGTACTACATACCCACTGTGTACAGAGAGAGAGAGAGATGGTATAGATATTGTATTCTCTCTGTCTCTCCAAGTTTAACAATTTACTTTTTTGCACGTACAAAAATCGTGACTGAACTTGTGACTCTTCACTTGTCGTCGTCGTCTTCGTCTTCGTCGTCGTCTTTAAATCAGCCAGAGCCAGTCCAGCTAAAGCAGGACAGAGGAAACCAGTAGTTCTTGTCCAAACGACATTCATGAATATAAATATTTTCTAGTATTGTCACATTTTTTTACACTCATCATCAAACTTGATTTTTTTTTTTTTTTTTCTGTTAAGTTGACTTTTAAACAAAAGTATTTATTGGTGAAACAGTTTTTATTATTTAGATAGTCAAGACCCTTTTTCCTATTGTTTATTGGGAAAAAGAAGAAAGTCTGAGGAAAATTTTTACTCAATCGGAATGTGAATAATTCATTGTTGTTGTTGATTTTTGTCTTAATTTTCCTTTTGTATATTGCTTAACAGGAAAACATTGTGAAAATTTGAAGAAATCCAAGACAAAGACGAAGAAAAACCAGAAGTATTTCCGTATTAAAATTGAGACAAAAGAAGATTTGAAGGATTCATAATATACAAAAAAATTTATAAAACTACAAATAAACAAATAAAAAAGTGAGAAAAGAAGACAAAGGATTTAAGATAAAAAAAGATAAATTCTAGACTATACACTGTCGATGTCCAATTATTGTTGTGAAGTTGAGTCCCAAGGACTTTTTAGTAGCCTGTTTAATGATGATGGGAAAGGGGAATTTTTCAAGTTTGGGAAATCACATAGAATCTTCAAATACTTGTGAAGGAACTTCCACGACTGCTACCACCACCAACACTACTACTACTTTGTCCAGTGTCACCCCCACATCATCCACATCATCCTCATCAGCTAATAATAATCTGGCTGAAATTATCAATAGTAGTGCTAGTGTTATAAATAATCCCGTCTCCACCACCACCACCACCAACTCAATACCATCATCATCATCATCATCATCATCATCATCATCAGCAACAACTTCCAATAGTCCTTCGTCAACAACTACCGATTCGCAAAAACTTCAATCTTCCATTCGTCACTCGTACCATTCATACATGGAAGGTGCTCTCATTTTTATCGCCAATAGCAATAATACTAATAATAATAAAGTCTCCGCACCCAATCAACATTACTCATCCCCAACCAACAATCAACTTAGCACATAATTGAATATTTTAAATGTTTATTTTAAATATCAACGCTACTCACGCTGTTTCTTTACATTATCTCCACATTTCTCAGCACATTTAATTTTTTATTTACAGTACAGTGTTAATTTTCAAAAAGATTTTACTCACACCGACACAGACGCAAACTCACACACACACATTTATTTTAAACTGTCATTACCACTGCTGAGAAAACTCATTATCTCAAATTAATTTGTTTTTATTACGTTATTTACGCGTCTTGCTTGATCGTCACTTTGTGTTTGAATATTTATCATATAAAAAAATTAATATATATACATATATCGTCATTCGTCATCAATTTGGAAAACTTGTATAGGCATTTACAATAATCATCATCTTTCTCAGCAACTTTGTTCGTCCATAATTTTTTTACATTTAAACTAATCGCACACATACACACACTTGTACAGTTGAAGAAAGGAACGCTTTTTCTTCTTCTTCGTCTTCTTTTTATAATATTCGACAGTTTTGACAAGTCGTTTTCTACACGTATTTTGCATTCTCGACTGCCGTTCCACTTGTATTAATCCTTTATAATAAAAAAAAATATAAATAAAAAAGACTGTTCTGTCATTTGAACATAAGCACATGACATCCGCAAATATTTAATGCAGTGTCAACTCTGTCCTCCTCTGACTCTGTAAAGTTGACAATTTATATCTCCTCCATCGGTACCGTACCAACAAGCAACAACCAAGTGAATAAAATAAATAAGTACATAAAAAATCTCTCTCTCTCTCGGAACTCGACATCTTCATCGTTAATCAGTCGGTTGAGATTTCTTCCAGTGACAGATAGCTTTGTTCGCATCAACCATGGTCAAAGAAAAACCCAATTCCACGCGTATCTACGATGCTGAAGGCTACCGTCAACGAGCCGCTTGCATTTGTGTCAAGAATGAATCCGAATCCGAGGTACCCATGCACAATTTCTCTCTCTCTCTCTCTCTCTCTCTCTCTCTCTCTCTCTCTCTCTCTCTCTCTCTCTCTCCTCAGAATATCCTATTTTTAGTCATAACATTAATTATCCGTCTGTTTAGTCATAGTCTCAATCTCAATGTAGCCTTCGATTTGAAATTAAAATATGCTGTTGCACACACACACACACAAATTTTTCAAGTTACATCTTGACTTGTAATAATTTATAAATAAATACATTCCACGAGATTTAAATGAGACTATCAAAGAATTTCAAACCATATAATTTAAAATATATCGGTTGTCAGTTGACAGCTCGTTCTCTGTAGACTGTATTTATGTGGGCCAAGTAATCATTTCGATTGTATAATAATTATTGTGGTTTTATTTGATTCTAATTTTAACGTATTTAACTAATACAATCGTGGGTACAGTGGAATGGAATAATAAAACCTTTGACTATTATTTAATTATATCCATGTGCTTTCCTTCCTGTCATGATTAATTACATTAATATACTCGTGTCAAGTCATTACCTTTACACCTTCGTCCCCATTCGCTTACACGTGCGTATAATTAAAGTTTCGAACAAGTCGATAATTAATCGAGTGTGTGTAACTGACTGTTCTCCTCTCCTTTCCATCACTTTACTCTCTCTCACTTCTTGTAATTACTCGATTTAATGTAAAATAATTCAAATACACGACGGAGCTGTCAAATGATTTTATAGGAGTTGATTGTATTTTTTGAAGGTTCTGATGGTCTCGTCCTCGAGACACTCTGAGCAATGGATAATCCCAGGTGGTGGACTGGAACCGGATGAAACCGCAACGATGGCTTGTGTACGTGAAGTAATCGAGGAAGCGGGTGTGAAAGGGAAATTGGATAGATGTTTGGGAACTTTCGAGGTAATCCATTTGTTTTTGTTCACAATCTCCTATACATATCTATACTTACACCTCACACCTCAAGGGAAGTCTATTACAGTTTCACCAGAGACCTTGAACAACTATATCGATACAGACTGTACAAGTAAATGGACATGTGTATTTATAGTGGATCAGAATTCGTTCACTCTCAAAAGGGAAAGTAATTTACATAGTATTGCATTGCCATCAAATATTCTCTTTTTCGGACATGATTTCCGGATTTCTTTTGGAAAAATATGTATGTACGAGTACTTTATTGTATAGGATCTGTATAGATTTGGTGGGTAGGAGAGTGAAGCAATTAGCTCATGCGTGTCCTCGTCCTTGTATTTAGTTGTAATTTTGTTTCTTTTGAATTACATTCTCAAATTTTCCGGGTGGAATCCATTTCTACATTTCTATATATAAATTATACACATTAGTATGTATGTGTATTACGTACTCTCTTTTTTTCTTCCTAGTAATTTTATTTCGTACTTAGCTCTGGAGCACACATGTCGAAACTTGGCAGTACGAGATAACTTGATGTTATTACATTACGTAATAATTCTATCCGCTCTCAACTCTCAACCCATCAGAATGAAACGAAATGAAATGTGGTGTCTCTTTCTCTTTCTCTGTCAAATGAAAGTCTGATTTTTATTTGGTGTTCCTGGATATACACGAGTTTCTGCCGTACTTACTAAATATATCGTATGTATCGTATGTTCGTACTTGCAAATGTGGGCGAAAATCGATGGGTTTAGTATTTATATAGTATATTTCTATAGATCTACATACGAATACTATCAACACAATCAACAAAACTCTATAGCAAATACAAAATTGAAACCTACATGTATGTACAATATTTACTTCTTTGCTCACAACTCTCGTATGTGTAAAAAAAATTGGATTATGTACACTATATTCAATCTATAATAACGTTAATCCGCTATAACAACGTGAGCGGACTCCTCACATTATCAGTATTACATTTCTGATTACCCCCCGTATAAAATTGTGTTGTGGGAAAAAAAACTAAAAAGAAAAAACATTTATTTTCACCATCATTTGAGATGGCAATATAGATTTTACTGTGGAGACGATTACTGCAAGCATGATTGTGGAAAAAAAACTTGGGTTGGCTATAGTTTTTGGTTGGAAATGTCATAAAACTAAAAGTATACATTTGTACAAACTTTTCTTGTCTTTTTTTCTTCAAAAAAAAACAAAAAAAAAAACTTATTATTGTATTTCCCAAATATCTGTATTTGCAGACAAAAAGAAAGTTTATCAAATGTAATTGAAGAGGGGAAATGCAAATAGAATTACAATCCCCATTTCGTCGACGAAATATAGTACATGTCTTTTTTTTTGAAACAGGTTTTTATAATGAAATTTAAAAAAAACTATATATACTTGAAACTTTTGAAGGAAGAAAAAGAGAAAAGAAAAAACCAGGTCGTGCTTTATCTTCATGTCCTCATTTTTTGTATACATATATACGATATGGATATACGGCTATTTTGTGTGCCACGAAAAGGAAAGTCAGGAAAGAAAGTCGTTCCGTATTCCGTATTCCGGAACAATTTCCTTTTTCATACATATATATAATCTCTGTTTTCCTTTCTATATGACGACGACGAGAGTGTAGCCATTAGTTGAATGTAGGTAAACCAAAACTAAATGAGAATCCTTCAAGTTTGCATTGCTTGAGTGTTGAGGACAAAGGATTTCAATCTTTGTACTCTCTGTAGCAGTTGAAAAGGGTGGAGGACTTTCCTTACAAATTTAAATCTCAGATTATTATCATCTACTTTAAGCTACTGGAAACTTGTTAGTTTTATTTTATCATGCCTAAAAGCTTTTGTCATATCCAATTTACAAAGGAATATGATTGTGAAGGGCAAAAAACTATACAAATAAAATGAAAATTCAAAGAAACTTCCGCCGGCTGTAATAACTTTTTCGTAGATATGTATTACATATCCACGCCGAGTTCGGTTGCATTTAAAATGTTATACACGTATACGATATGTAAATCAATAAAGTAAACAGTTTCACTTTATTCAGATTAAAAATAAATAGAATGAAGGGATTCGAAATGTCAAAAGGCATTTGACATGTGCATGAAAGTAATTGCTTGCATGCATGCATTTACAAGAAAACTTTTTCCCACAGGAAAAAAAAAGAGAGTCAAGGAATCGCTGCTTTGTTAATTGAGCCAGCTCAATTTGTTCTTGACCTTTTGTATTGATAAAAGGAAAAAGAAATAGTTTAGTATTTGCATTAGCATAACCAAACCAACCTCAATTCTTCACAATAACGTTAAAAGCAGGCAAGCAGAAAAAGGATAAAGTCAGTAAAATTAGATACATTTTCTTTTCAAAGCTTTATTATGAGTAAAATAAAGTGAAAATCTCTTGTGTATTTCTTCTGGGAAATTTGGTAGGCACAATTTACCGAGTAGGTATATATTTTGAAATCAGAGAAACATAAGAATCTTTCGTTGGAATATAAATTTCTTCCCTTGGAGACTGACAAAAAAAACGTGAACATGCTCACTGTCATTTTTTTTTTTTGCTCTCGTGAAAGAACTCAGCAGTCATATTTACAGAAAGTGAAAGATGTAAGAGAAATATGATGAAGGGAAAAGCGCACCAAATGAATATTTTAGTTTAGCTGTGACTAGATGAAAAATGAGGAGCTTTCCTTTCTTCCTTTTATTTCCATTTCTATACCTTTCGTCGAATCCGTTCTAAATTCATATTCATAATTCCATAAATAAATTTAAACAACAGAATAAACAATACCTATGAGAATCGTATATATATTTACCCACTTTCTTTCGTATAAACTTATGTTGAACTTTATCAATTTTAGAACAAACATTCTGGAATAAAATTCATTTCATTTGTTTTCAATCAGAAATCTCAATAATCTGTCCCATCATTTTTCATGCTAGCCTATTATTTCTTTATACATTTTCCATATAGTATTCAATGAAACAGTCATAAACATTTGCACACTGCCTTATGTTTTTTAGTTGGAATATAGGAATATTTTATATGAAAAATTCCGTCATGAGACGGAATGCTTTAACCTGAAACCGTCTATGACAGGAGACAAAACTCCTCAGTCATCTACTATTTCAAATCTTCATCTACTATTTTTCTTGTCGCTTCAAAAGCATGTACTTGTACATACATAATTTCGTAACGACTGCTGGTGAATTTCAATTACAAATGGCATGTCATTAGCTGTCTTTTTCCGTCCATAAATTGTATGAATACAGAATAGTAGAGCACCGATTCCTTATCATTTATCAAACAAAAATATTTTTATTCAAGCCGTGGTATATATTTGGTATTGCTCAATCACTCATTATGAACGATAATATTCGAAATTATATGGTTTATGTTAACAACAAAGCGTTTTGAGTTACTCTCAAGATCCATTAGAAAAGTATAAACAGTTTTCCTCGACATACTTTTGACAGCGAATTTGATACTTTCATTGTTTGGGAATTTTCTCCAGTACAACACACTAATATTAGACTAAAGACTAATCCACTATGAAAATAGATGTAATAGTATTGAATTAAGTATTCATGACTGTCGACTAACTTTGTGGACTTTGAATTTGAGCAAATGCAAAGGACTTGATTTGAATTCACAATAAGGAAAGAACGAGAGAATGAGAGAGAGAGAGAGATCGACGCAAGGAATGATTAATTTTATAATCGTTGTGAAATTAAAATATTTTTCACTTGTGTATTTAATTTCCGTGGTTTTACTTGCAAATATTCATTCAAATGGAATAAAGCACAGAGCCCAATGTATAATGACAGACAGCAGACATGGGCAATTTTCATTTCACCACTTTAAAGTTGTCATTCAGGGAATGTGTGGTTGGATCAGATTACAATCTTCATATTAATAAGACTCGGAGAGTCATGAAATCTCTCGGTCCACATTTAATATTATGTAAACAAGGAGATGGAAATTATGTGGTGCAGGGCTCTTTGAGTTTGGAACTTTGAAATGGAAAAACTTTCAACAATTCTCAATGTTACTGGATTTGCAATGGCGGTTCAATTTTTTTTTTGTGGTGAAAATGTAATTTCCAGTGGATTGCACATAAAATAAAATATTCATGAGCTGTGTTTGAAATTTGTAATCCGGGTTTCCGTACAAAAGATTTCGAATAACGAGAGAAAGAGAAAGAGAGAAAGAGAGAGAATGTTGAATGAACTTGAGACTGTGTGTTTTTTGCAGATAAGTATAAAAGCATAACGACTTGGCGAGTATAGTAGATTCTGTTGTTTAGGTACCATAATAAAGTGCCCTGATAAAGCAGGGAAACAAAGAGGCAACGCTGCTAGACGATCCATCGATTAGCCATTTTGAAAAGACCTAACGATGATTTCTTATGGTTGGAAGGACTTTCGTTAGAGGAAAAAATCCTTTTCCTTTTCTTGTCTTTGGCGTTGTAAACGTGAGAGGTCATATAGGAAAATACTTTGTTCGTTTGTTTTTCCGTTTTTACGTTTTTTCAGTTTCGTGAGCATCGTGTATGATGTGAAAATAGTGAAAATACGGATATGATGAGAATTACTCATATATGTATGTATGTATGTACATCGTACGTAGGTTTTTGTGTGTGGTTAGGACTGAGAAAGGAATGAAATCAACTTAATTTACTTTCAAGTCTATAGTGTAACGTTTTATATTGAATGTAGATGAGGAGCGAGCGAGCACTAATTTTATTAAAATGGATTTTTCTTTTACTTTTCTTCATGTGGAGCTCACAAAAAGAAAAAGAGAAGGCTCCCATGACACCAAGATGATTTAAAGTGCCATAATGTTAGGAAAGGAACAAATCAGCTGGAAATGTACTGCCTGAGTGGGAACATGAAATTACATTACGTATATTATGAGAGAGAAAAAAGTCATCTCTCTCAGCTCTTTCAATACATTCTCCTTTTTTTGAAATGTGTTTCGAATTTTCAGAGAGAGAAAAAAGAGTCAATGAAGCGTCTGTTATCTAGTTCTGTATGTTCTTATAAGAATTTCATTAACTCCTCTCGGCTCTTCACTTTCCAGGGAAAAGCTTTTATGTTGAAATTTTTTCAAGTAAAAAGTAAATATATATGTATGCTTTCTCTTTCATCTCAAGAGATTTTAAGTAATGCCTCCATGTTTGCATAACCTGAAACTGGTTTCAAGCAGGAAAACGGCATGCAGCTGATTTATCCTGATTCTCGTCCTCATCGTGAACCGTCTGAAGCCACAGTCCTTGAGTTTAAATACACACACACACACACACACTTCACACTAGAGTTTAAATTTCTTGAATGTGTGCATTTAACTCATTTACATATGGTTGAAGGTAAATACCTACGCTATTTTAAAGTCATGTATATAGATGGGAAAAGGTGAAGAACCTTTTTGAACAAGAGGAAGTTTACTTAACTAAATATAATAGTGTCAGTTTACGAGTATACGAGCACATGAGACGACGTACATTACATCTCAACATCTCATAAGAATGTCATGGAATGAATCATTTCTTTTGTTTGAATTCACATACAAATATATTATATAATATAAATAGTTGGTTGTGAGTGAATGTTTGGTGATAATTACCCTTTTGTTTCATTGTCTATTGTAGAATCAGGAGCGGAGACATAGAACAGCTGTCTACGTCATGATCGTCACAGAAGAATTGTCTGAATGGGATGATGCCAGAAATATCGGTGTGCACACACACTTTTTTAATTTTATTTATATATATATTTATACGATATTCTCAGATAAATTAGCAAGTTCAGAAATATTCAACGCATGCAAAAAGGGGCAAAGGATAAAGTACTTATTATGATGTGTGTGTTAAGTTCTTTCCATTGTCCATTCAAAATCCAGACTGTCTAAGTTTAAACTCATTGTTGATTGATGATAATTTTTTTCCAGGGAGAAAGCGAAAATGGTTTAGTCTAGACGAGGCTGTGGAGCAGCTAACTCTTCATAAACCAGCACACCTTAATTACTTGAATCATTTGAGGGCAAACAACAAGGTACATCACATTTCATAATTTTTGTTTATATTCAAAATCAGTTCCAGTTATGATTGACGTGTTTTTATTTATGAGAGTATTTTTTTATTGTTAATATTATTATTTTTTGGGGGGGTTGTAAAATATTGCAGAGGAATCATGAGACTGAAAATGGAGCGGAGACAACTTGACTTTACAGAGTGACTCATTGTCAGCGGAAGCCATACATAAATAATATTTAAACATGTAATATTATGTATATTCTTAGAACATTTTTCTCCACATTATTATGAAATTGGGGGAGGAATGCGTTTGATGATACTCTCTCCTCGTCGTCATTCTTATACTACATATAAGCTTAAAAGATTATCATTGTTAATCATGTCAAAAGAAAACAACACGTAAACACATATATAACATTTGGTGATCTTGAATTTTTACATTGTAATTATAATGGTAGTTATACTTAATTGCTTATCCATTAAAATGTACGGTTATAGTTTTATTTTATTTTATTATGTATATTTTAGTGTTTTAGCCATATTTTATGACAAATGTATATTTATCTAATTGATATAGCATCGATATATTAACATTATCGATCGATCAATGAAGATGAGGGAATTGGTGATTGCAGGAGTGTTTTCATCAGTTGCTTACTTAGATATGTGACAGATTACAGATTTTCATTTCGGTACAATTATTAAATACGAGTTGTAACATGATGAGCATTTTAATTCGTCATCTTTGAATTATTTGGTGGAGACAGACGAAGAACACTATATCCATGCAACTAATAGATATTTTATTTGTAAAAAAGAAAAAACATTATAATTCTATATCAGTAGTTAAAAATATTGAGTATTATAAATGTGTGTTTATACATATAGTAATCGATATAATAATATTTAATATGGAGTATCCCCCCAATATCTTAACTATTATGGAATCAAAACTTAAGCAATGCTTAACTTTTACTGCACACTCACACAATTCGAGTGTTTAATAATTATATTTAATTATATTCTATATGAAATGGTCTACAAAAAAAAGCTGTTATTGGATCTGACGAGTTATATATAGTTCATGGCTACGCGATTATCATTTTTCTATAATAATATATACAGTACATAAAATAATATTATATTCTAATAAATA
Source organism: Gisinianus flammeolus (assembly GCA_034699125.1). NCBI lineage: Eukaryota > Metazoa > Arthropoda > Collembola > Symphypleona > Katiannidae > Gisinianus > Gisinianus flammeolus. The sequence continues at coordinate 3,214 of JAIUND010001538.1, read as the reverse complement.
TAGATATATAAATGTATAAATATTTTTAAAAATACGCCAATTTTATTCGTGTTATATATTAAATATATATATGATGACAATGCAATGCCATGGTGCATATTTATATGCCGTACATAAATATGATAAAATTTATATATATAAAATAAGAAATAATCTGTGAACTAATATGAAACATGATATGTATAAACTATTACCCAGAAATACAACAAATACAAACACATTTAGACATTCGAGAACCGAAGCACGAAAAACTGAAAAAGAAACATGACATTTAAACTATATGCACATAAAAAAAACCCACTCAGTGGGTCCCACTGAATTCTGAAATACTTAAAATTGGAAGAGCACTCTAAATAATTATGCATGAGAAAAGGAGAATCCATGATGTGATAAGAACAAGAACCAAAATATAAGCTTGAATTTTTATGGGACAAATTTTTGTATCTGTCTGTTGATGTCCATATCAAATAACGATTTGCAATATATAGAACGATATGAAATGATATTATGACACCTTTCCTGCATTATGATCCAATAAGAACAATGTGTAAAAAAAAAAAAAAACGATGGGATTGTTATCGATCTACAAATAAGTATATGCGAAATCTGTGTGTATATATAGGCAAACGAGATATATTATCTTGTCACATGGAACATTAGCTTTTGTTCAGGATTTTGATGATTGGCAAGTTTGGATGTTGTAAAGGAAGACGTTCTTTGTCTCCTCCAGCATCTTACCCTCACACACACACTGAACACATAGTTTTCTTGTAATTTCTCTATTACAGATATTATTACAGATTAACAGAGCTTTCGCAGGCGTTGGCAAAATTAATAATCTCTCTCTCTCTCTGCCTTTATAGATTTTCTATATTATACAGATATACTTACATGAAATAATACTTATCAAAAAATAGTAATCTTACCTTTATATACACTCACAGCTGCGCCTTCTTTTTCTTTTTTTCTCCCACATCATCATCATATGTTTTTTGTCTATACATTTCAGATGACAGGGACAGGTCCACACTTTTTGCTTGGTATTATCAAATTGAATTCATAAATTGAATCATCTACTTGCATAAAGTAGAATCCAGTACAGTCTACTTTTCACCCACTATATATATGCTTTATATACCTCTTCTCAATCTTTAGAACTTAAAAGTTTTATTTGCCCATATATTCTATCCTACAGATATTTATTCACCAATGCAATGCGAAATACTGTATATAAGCTATCGATTAATTTAATGTTTGACATATTTTAACATGATATATATTTATGGCCTAAAAATAATACATTTTTCTATACATATGAAAACCCTAAGCCTCTACTATATACATAATATACATGTGTATAAACCTAATCTATATATCGATAAATAATACGACCATATATATGCTACACACACAAACATTATATGATATATACCACTGGAATGGATTTTTTATTTATTTGTGTGTCACACATTTGTAAACAAACAATGTATATACTTAATTGATAATTATATACGGAGGATAGAACCAATTTATGTTATTGGCTCTCATGTGTTACATACATATATTTAATAGCTCATTTAGTTCATAGTTCAATACCTAATGAGAGCACATATGTGAACGAAGTTCTTAATAATGATTGGGAAAATATGATGGGATTCACAATCTCTACAATTATTATTGGGCATTGATTTGACGGATTAATCAAGAATTTTAGTTTATTTACATTACATTACATATCGTCGTCTAACATGCAAAACCCCTTAACTATTTTTTTGGCTAAATGCAAAACCTCGTAACTTTTTGGGCTCCTCCTCCTTCATAATAGGAAATAACATGCCAGGCTCCTCCTCCCAAAAAGTTACGAGGTTTTGCATTTAGCCCCAAAAAAAATTACGAGGGTTTGCATGTTAGACGACGATATGGCTTTTGTATAGAATCTTTGAATTTTCTAAGACGGTGAATTCAGTCACACAAACATACAGGCCTACAAAAGTTTAGGAAAGGACTTTTACTACAACAATCTAATGGAATTAGTAGAATAATAATTAATCCTCATTTAAATAGTTGAAAAAACATTACAATGGAAAAATATCTGTACACACAAGGAGAAACAACATTACATTAAACGATTTAACCAATATGTACATGTGAATAAATATGCAATATTTCGCAAAACTCCCATTCTTTGTCATCCACCACTCGATCAATACCATAAATCAATGAATGTATAATAAATAATTGTGAAATGTTCCTCAAAAAAAAAAAAATCAATTTGTATCTCTCGAAATCTAAATAAAAGATTAGTATGAAATTATGTAATATAACGAAAAAAGGGTTTACTTTCTCGCTTTCTCCATTTTTATTCCATTTGAGCTTTTGTGATATATTCTGTGGAAGTTTTTAATATTTTAATGTTATATCTGGCTTTACAAACACACGTGCACGTATATAAATAAAAGCATGTAAGGTAAACACAGTAAAGAGGACAAGGGAATCCTTTCACATTTGTGATTTTATCATCCTCTGAAGAAAAGAGCCATGATGTCCGTGGTCGTTGTTTGCATAGTTTGTGGCACACAGGACTCCATGAGGAAATTTGCATTGGAAATTTGTATTTCTACCTTGAAAATCGTATCGATTGTATGTACGATCCCATTCGAACTGGTCAAATCGCAAGTCGTCACTCGAGTATTTCCATATGATACTTGACCCTTGACATCCCTTGTGATTGGAATATGCTGACCATTCAGATTCTCCACCCGTTTCGTGAGAAACCACATGCTCGGTAAAATCCCAGTGCAACACAAAGTCTCTAAAAATTAAGAAGATTGATAAAAGGAAATTAAAATCCCTCATCTCTCATCAGTCATCAGGATTTCCCTCACATATTTCTTAAGTCACCGTCTATAAACTCACCTGAAATGATGTGCGACTTTACAAGCTGTGTTGCCACAGCCCGATTATTCAGAATCTTTTCCAATTCTTCTTTCGGTAAAGCATAGAATGCAGAGTCACTTGGAGCGAATATTGTCAGAGGTCCAGGTGCTCTTAGAGTGTCCATCAATCCGGTTTCCTATATATATAAGATAGGTACATTTGGAGCGTTGCCAAAATAATTTTACACACACGTAAGATACATATCGTCAGCTTAGTTCCAAAAAGGCCGATTATCATTTTTGTCTGATTCGAAAAGGGCCTATTATCAGAAATCCTT